>JAVQJF010096893.1:0-12336 GCA_036023855.1 Gadopsis marmoratus | reverse complement strand
ATTTCTTATACTTTTTCAAGTTTTATTTTTCTTAACTGCATTACTGTTTTTTATTGTGTTAAGCACTTTGTGCATTTCATATCTTTGTTGTAAAGCACTTTGAACTGCATTTCTTGTATGAAAGGTGATATATAAATAAAGTTTATTATTATTATTATTATTATTATCATCACGTGATCAAAGTCAATTCCAATTCATTCAGTCTCCTGTCCAGGACTCCTGCCGTTTCACTGATGTGGTGTTCCCCTCAGCTTTCACATGTGATGTCATACATAACCACAGTTAACCTCTGGGGGGGAGATGTCCAGTAGGTTGTCTGTAGGTTGTAGTAGCAGAGATTAAGGTGCTGAATAGTTTGTGATATGTGCTGATCTGTTGTGTCTTTAGGACTCTGGCTGGATGTTCTGTGAGAAGCTTTTGGTGGGGTTGTCATTGTCCATTATTTGTACCAGCTGAGTGCACCGCTTTCTCTCTGTCCTCATGTTCACTAGCTGGCGCTGCTCTGTGTGGGCGAGTCCTCACTGCTGATGTGATATGATGGTTAGAGTTAAAATTGAGATGCTGGTCTATGTGAGTGGCTTTTCTGCGCACTATCATCTTTCTATCCTGCCGTCAGCCATCGCGTGAACACAGGTGTCTAGGAACAGTAGCTTACCATTTTCCATCTTCGTGTCACTCATGAATTCGAGGTGTGGGTTGATGTTATTGTTGGCTGGAGCTTTTGGTATTGGAGCAATGCAGTTTGGTGACAGTGTTGTCCACATATCAGTTCCAGACGTCAGGTGGGGCAGTGGCCGTTGTCAGGGCAATCAGTTCAAAGCGTTCCATACACAGATTAGCTACAATGACCCCACAGTTACTTTAGTTTGCTTTGAAAAAACACTAAAGGAGCATCTCATGTTTTTAAGCCACGCTAGTAGCATCACTCTAGGGGCAATGTCGTTCGGTTGGTGTGAAGTTTTGTACAGACATTCATGGTTCCAAAGGATGAATGCTATTTGACTTTGGCATGCTAACCAGTCCAGATGCGCACTACACTCTTGATGCCAAAAATGAGTGCATTCGTTTACTCTGGTGACTTTCTTTACAGCCATCTGACGGGAGCAGGTACTGTATCTGCAACTTCTGTCTCTAACTGAAGATAATTAATTACACAAGGCAGTTCCGCTGGTTAAAAACTAAACAGCACCAGACTGTTAAAAAATAACTACAGAAACCCCTGTACTTATGTGCACATAAAACATTTTGATTCATTCGGGCAAAGACTTCACTGCAAAACAAACAGACTGACACATTGACTCACACAGTTCCATAACAAATTGTAAATCAATTCAAACTTCTCTCACAGATAACTCCCTCAGGATCCTTCGTTCATGCCAGTCCTCCTCCTGTGTCTCCATCCAAAGCACTGGGTAACCGTGGCAACAGCTGCGTGCCTCAGATTCTTTTTAACGAGTCTGGTTTTTAAGTGTCACCTGGAGCTCTGTATCTTAATTACAGTATAGGTACAAATGTGGGTCAACAAGATGTGACAGAGACTTTTTGGGTTACATTTTGCAGTGGTGTTTTGAGAAACAACATTTTTTTATTTTATTCATAATTTATTTGTGGCTAATTAAAAGGGACACCATTCTGTCGCACTATGAAGATTAAGGAGAAAGATATGTCTTTTCCAGATTGTCAGCAATCATTTGGCCTGTAAAACAGTCACAGTAGTGATGTGGTCATGATTATCACAGCCTCTAACATGGCCACCAATAATGTATGGTAATGTGGTCTTTCTGATCTCACCCCACATCCAAGTGGCAGGGAAAAACTAAAAGTACATTTGGCACACCACTGATGCACCGAGCAGTGCACACTTGACTGCAATCTGCATTGGGCAGCGCAGTGGTGTTCGCGAAAATAGGGCCTTTGGTCCTGTTGATATCTTTATCTTAACTTCTGTCCTTAACTTGTTCTTTAAAAAAACTTTTGAATCAACACCAGAATTGGGTTTGTTAGCACCACCTCTTGGCCAACTTGCATGAAAAGTCACATCACACGCCATTTGAAGATTTCCAAAAGTGCCTTGCAACAACATCATACTTATACAAAGCGTAGTAAGAGTATCTGCTGATTGCTGCCACTTCCCTTCCCTAATTCCCCTGCCACTGTCCTAATGTTGGTTGGAATTGCGGTTGGTGGAGACAGTCATGCAACATTTTTTGAGAGGGGCTTTTTTCTGAAGATGCAATTGGAGTGGGGTGGAGAGGTCACAGGTGGAGGCCTCTGTAGTAACCCAGTTGCGAATTTCTGCATGGGCTTAAGGTCTGATGGGTGGTGAACAGCACTACCATACAGCTAATTAAAATGAGGCAGAAAATCAGTCCCAGTGAAATATTAAATATTAACTTCACTGTGACTTGCAACATTTATCATTTGGTAGACACTGTAATTAAGATAATGAAGTTTAAATGCATTAGTAGTTCTATTTAAAACATTGCTGCTGTGGAACATATTTTTTTCAGTCTAATCTAATTCAGTGTTGAAGGTTTCTGCTTTGTTATCATTTAAGTCACTTTGTAAACTTGACAATTCACGTAGTATTGGAGGTTTTTTAACACACACACACACACACACATTTATTTTTTCTATGACTTGAGCTTTACTTTATTATTAGCTTTTCAGACCGTCAGTAAACACTGTAGAAATCCATACTTGCTGCAAATGAATTCTCTATTGCAAACCTGTCAGAGTACGCGGTATTGATGCAGATCCTTTCAGAAAAAAATAAATGTCTCGTTTAGGATTTAAATGTTTGTTTAATAATGTCCCAAGACTGTCTTCGCAGGAGTGACGACAGTACCCCAAAACGACTTCTGTTTGCATCTAAGTGACAAAGCCCTCTAGTGAAGGCCCTTGTTGTTTAATTTGGAGAACTTGTTGTATGTCACCTATTGCATAAATACAACCCCATTTAAAAAAAAGAGAAAACAAAAACTTGTCTGTATAACATAGTTGAACTATTTCATTGTTAAGCTCTTATTTGCATCATTATCTGTAAACGGCTTATTAACATGGGCCCTATCCACGAAGAACATATGAATAATTATATTCCATTTAGTTGTAGCTGTAACAGAGGTAATAAAACGATAGTGAGAAAGACACTTGTAAATTAGACAAACCACGGACCTAATCTGTCGTCTGAGGTGCCGATCATTTCTCCTTTTTTTGCCTGTAACCTTCAGAGAGGATGTGACCTTAGTGTTTTCAAATATGATTTAAGGCAAATATGGTCTTTCACATTCTGTGGCGTCATCTCTCCTCCCTTGTCTCTTGGTTGCCTCTCACCATCCATCTCTAATTCCAGCCTTTTTTTTTCTCTCGCTCGTCCATCTCTGTCTTTCTCCATTCTTCCTCTCATACTCCCTAAAGAGATCAAGAGAGTCAAAAAGTACAATCTGAGTTTGGTGCTGAAATGGGCAGATAAAGAGAGCGCGGATGTAGAATAGTAGTGGTTTCCATTTAAAAATGACAAAGCTCTTGTCTGCTTTCGTGGTGAACACCAGGTGATCATTACCTCCTCGCTGAAGTCTGCAGACTTGAGGGGACAGTTAATTGTTAGAAACTCCTTGTATTCCACCTTTCCCCAGAAATTTGGCTTCCACGTTCCTCCAGATTGATGGCTATGGAGAAATTTAAGCCAGTCAATACCATTCCCCTTGGGAGTAGCAGTAGTAATGAGTACTGTCTTTTAAAAATGAGAGTTTCACCTTCCTATTTATATGTTAGTAGTATTTCACTATGTAACCCTTTCGCCACAGGTGTGTTAACAGCAGTACCTCCTTGTGTAGAATTCGCTTATTTTATTTTACAACTTTTAAGACACAATTATTTAAATAAGGGATCTTTAAGTGTTCATACTGGCTACTTGTTGGACCTAAAAAAGAAAACATGTAAGTCTATGGGAAAAAGTCTCTTCAGGGAGAGTACAACAGAGAGTACATTACAGAAACGGATGGCATGGATGTTTGCTGTCCCCAGGCCCTCACATTGAGACTGGCCAAGTATGATACACACATCTCCTTAGGGTGCTCTTGGATCCTCGGGGGAAATAATCAACTTAACACACACGCTCTTATAAACAGAAAACGACTGCTATAATGAACATTCACTGATACCAGCGTAAGGGATCATGTGGTACAGTAGCTGTGGAGGGTTTGTAGCAGCATTAGTCTCACAGGTCGGTACTGGATAAAAATTGAAGTTGACACTCAACTTCGGCTATCAGAAATAATCAATATTTATATTAAATAACAGAGTTTAACTAATGTTAAATTCACCTCGGGGCACCACCCTAGAAAAAATGCAAAAGATAGCCAATTAATTAATTCAGTCTCAGTCTAAAGGTTGCTACAGAGTTCTTGACTCTACAGTGACTTTAATACTTAATATACAAAAACCACATAATAGTCAACTTGTTTTTTTTCTAAATGAAAGGTTTATTAAACTACTAACTAGGCACTCTATAACAACTATAAGTACTAGACATACAAATGAATGAATACATTCAACCACGGATAAATCATTAATTTATTAATTGAAGAACAATGAATTAATAAACTTATAAAATTAATAAATTCATGAATTAAATTGTGAATACAACGACAAATAATTAACACATGAAAAGAGGACCATTTTATACCGGATGGCATAGTGACAGATTATTTTGGCAAGCTGTGTTAACTTTTCTATTCTACTACCCAGCCGGTCGAGGCAGATGACCGTCCACCCTGAGCCTGATTCTGCTCGAGGTTTCTGCCTGTTAAAAGGCAGTTTCTTCTTGCCACTGTCTCCTAGTGCTGCTCATGGTGGAATTGTTGGGTTGAAATTGAAAACACAGGAAACCACTAAGTGGATAACTTTAATATTGACCAGTGAAATCTCCTTAATGCATCGTTCAGCAGCTGAGAGGCAATTAGGAGGCAGAGTGAAATACTAAATAATTTTTTATCATGATTACATTGAAGGGAGATCCTATTCTTGATCTAACACTAAATTATTTTAGGTAATCTATAGCATCAATTATCCAATATCACAGGAAAGGTAAAGTTTCACCTGTTGCTGACGGTCGATCTTCTGAGCCTGCTCTGTATAGGCCAATGGTCAGGCTCTACGGGGCAGAGCCAAGTGCAGGTCTCCGGGACAAGGCAGTAAAGGTCAGAGTAAGAATGTACAGGAAGAGGCAGAAGAGAAGAGAAGAGGAAGGAGAAGAGAAGAAGAGAAGCAACATGAGCTTAGGGTGTCATCTTGCTGTATAGTCTTCTGTAAAAGGGGCAGCGATGTCCGATGTCAACGTGAAACTTTACTCCACCCACCGTAGATCTATTCTATCGTAACTAATTTAATATCCCTTAACATCACCCCTGAGACCTGGGTCAGGTTTTATGGCCCAGAGGTCATGCCGATAGCATAATGTTTTGGGAAACTTCATCCTCGAGTCTTAACAGAGACTTGCATCATGGCAGAGGCCAGGACTGTCCCACACTTTAGTGCAGGTGAATTCTTCCTCGGTGAAAGATGCAGAATTATTCATCATCGGGCTCCTTATCGTGCTGCAGGTTTTAGGCATAAACAACTGGGAGAATGCTATCTAACTTGTACACAGGCCAAGATGGCCAGAAGTCGATCAAAATGATTTAGAGGAGCGCCTTGCACTCATCACGCTCATACCTAGTTCAGGGACAGAGCTTCGATTCTAATATACACATCCACAACAGTTAGCACGTAGATGTTGCGTCAGGCTATCTAGGGAACAGACCTCCATTTGGTGAGGCCTGTCTCGCACGCTTGGCTCCAAATGCGTTATCACCAGCACAGTGAAACCAAAACTATTATTTCTTTGTTTCGATCTGTACTACCAGAGCACAGAAAATGGATTAGATGAAGATCTATAGCTAGCAGAGAGCGTGCACTGAATCTGAGCACTGAAGCTCATATTGCATATTGTGTTGAGGTAGGATAATGGGGATAATAGAATATACATGAACTGTTAATGTGGAGACACAGAGAGACAGATTTACAGTGGCAATCATTTAAACTGAAAGCAGGAAGAATCCCGGCACATTAAACGATTCCTCTACTGCGATGCACCCAAAACAATTTCTCGCTTGACTGGCCCTACTTTGATTAAGCCGACTCTCGGTCAGGGATGATACAAGAAGCGGTCTTCTCGCAGTCCTCTCTCTCTCTCTCTCTCTCTTTTTAAACCATCCATTCACTCCCAGCTTAATAACAGTCATCTGTAACGATAATTGCAAGATTGATCTCGACATCCATGGGGTTAACAGCATCCATTTGTTAGATTAGTGTTTGTTTTATATAACGGGCCTCTTGAAGACGCAGAGAAAGTTGCCACTGCCATCAGCAGTTTCAAAATATAGATAATGACACTTTGCAAAGCTCTGTAAATGGAATAATTCAAATACTGTATGTATGCATGCATTTATGGATTGGACATTCATTAGAGATTTACACAGGTGCGCACAAACACAGAAAGGCCCGACACATGATGCCAGGGTGTGACCTCACACTGACTCAGGAGAAAGTGATGCAGACGTCTGTGCTGGCACTCATAGATGTGATTTAAATCTTAAATTTGTCTCTGAACTGGTGATAAAAGGATGCTTAAAAAGGATGAATTGCACCCGATTAGCATTAGTATTAGTCAGCCAGGCCAATTCTGGAAATGGCAAAGAGAAAAATTATAGACATGTGAGTGGTACTTTTATATGATGAGAACATTAAAAAGGAAAACAATTGCTAACCAAAGACCTGTGATTAGTGTGATGGAAAATCTCTCAGGTGACGTGACCGTGCTGAAGAAAAGCCGGAGACCCAGATGATGTCAAAGCAGAAGTATTTACTGAAGCTTGTACAAGGAGAACCGACAATATAACACCTAATAATGCCAACCGTCTCCCCATAAGGAGGCCTTTCTCCCATCTATGACCCTTTAACTTGCAACTAGCCACTAGCTCAAACGGGCTCAAGTCACACAACCTTAGAGCTGCTCTGTCTTCATTCACGACCTTGCTATTCTGTTCCTTACGATAGTCACAATAAATCCATCCGAGCTCACAGAATGTTCTGGCTGACTAGATAGAGAGGCGCTGGCTCTTCAATCTATCTCCTGTCTCTCCAGTCTAAAATGTCCGTGCGTCAGAAATTCCATAACAATTAGACTTTAATTGCTTCATTTGGAATGTAGATAACCAATCTCACCCACTATTTTGGGCAATTAAAAAAAAGTAATTCTGGTCTTCCTGAGAAGCTTTATCAGCATTGTCCTGCTTCAAATACTGTGTAGGGAACTTTCAAATCAGGGAGCTGCTCAGTAAGACCGCATTTAAAAGGTCATAAACTGGGACAGTGAGTTACCCCTGATTCCATACGGTGTTTGACTGGGGGTAAGGGTTTAGATATTATAGGCACTTCCATTTTCAAAAAATGACACGGGTCATTTGACTGTAATATACTGTACAAGTTGAGAGTCCGATTTCTTAATTCTACTAATGTACAGCTCACTGAGAAAGTGCATTACTTTAATCACAACAAGAGCCACAGATGTCTGCCGTGCTGGTAGTTTAATCCACTGAGAGCATTCCACCAGCATTTAGTATTTCATTTATTAACAAGAGGGTTTTCAGTGATTGTATTTTATGTGACAAGACAAGATAAGGGAATTCTGCACCAATTTAAACAAAAGAGTTGGATGCTGCTTACTAAGCCTTTTATTTTTCCAAGAGACATTTTGACATGTCACAGCAGGAAAAGCAGGTGTAGATAAGAAACTTGGCTGTATTCCATTTAGCTGCTTCAGTTTCTGGGTCATGGTATCGTGCGTGCTGGCTCACAGTCACACTGTCATGACGAACTGGGACACCTGAATACAACAGAGCCATAGTTCATATATATTAGTAACACCTGAGCTTTTCCTACTACTGACTTTGGTACAAAAAAAGAAAACATGGAAGACCTGCACTTAACTTGTCTAACTCAGACTGCTGAAGCCTCAAATTAGCATGAGCTGAAATTTTGACTTATTTTTTGGACAGAATGAGGACTGTGACTTTTACACTTACATTACATTACTTACATTGAAGTGAACTGTTCACGGCCAGTTTGGACAGGAGGAACCATTAAAGTGACTAACAGTGTTTTTAATGTATATGCGGGCATGAGAAGATTATTTTAAGCCACACTTACAGAAATGGGAATCTATCCTTTAATATCACTGTACCACACCATCCTTACTTTACGCAGTGTCCAATGTGTGGTGACGCTTTCTATTACTCACACTAAGTAGTAGGTAATTGCAAGTTAAATACTAAATGATTATGTAATTTACCAAATAATTAAATCCATTATACCAGACAGAGAGACACTTGGGGATTTAGTTAAAACTTATTGTATGTGTCATAAATTGAAGTAATTACACTGTAGGATTAGGATGGGAAAATTGCTCTACTTTCCACAATTTCCTTAAAATCGACAACTTTCTGTAAATTAAACAGTTTCTTTTTAACTCAGTAAAAGTATGACATTGCTCTTATTTCCACCTTAGCTGAACTACTGTTGTAGTTATTAAAATTTTACTAACTAGTACTTGCGCTGTAAGAGGAAATCTTTCAAATATTAATCTTGCTCACTTCACATCTACTATACATTTTGGTGTGTTCACCTCAGTTTAATGTCTAGACTGAAGTAACTGTTATCTAAAGGACCTGCATGTGTTTGATTTGTCTTTTAATCTTCTTAGATTCTAGACAAGGTAACTCAAAAAACCCATTCTCAGGTGTGTTCAGATCCAAATCTTTATGCTTTACATACCTGAGATTTATCGTTTGACAGGTATTCTTCAGAATAGATTTTTAAAGATACTGACACAGACTCCACTGAGTCATGAAGTAAGACTCTATAAAACACTGACATTTTAGTGCTCAAAGAGAACTAGCCGACTTACCTTGCACAGACACATCCAGTGCACACAATCAGCCACACACGTGTATGAACAATACATTGAATCACACTTAAAAACAAGTTGTCATGTCAGTGAAATGCAACTCTAAGCTTAGTAATCGTGATATTTTTTGGTAAAGGTTTTCAGCTTGACAGCAACGGACATCAAATGTCATGTTTACTTTTCAACTCTGATGCACTCTGCTCCAGCCCGATGACAGGCAGTCCTACAACTATCCAATAACTCTCACTCACACACACACACGCAGCCTCACTCTCTCTTTCTCTCCCTTACACGCACAAACACACGCTGCTCCACACAGGCTCCAACTACCTTCTATTCTGGTGATCATAATTATTTGATGACGGAGCTTCTGGTTTCTCAACCACGCTTTTGTACACACGATCTAGCCGTGAATAATTTAGCAGGGTGAGCTGGAAAGGTGGTCCCTTAAAACAGCAGGTGCAGCCTAACTCAGGAGGCAGGACACACGGAGAGAGCTTCACCCCATCTAGTCATCCACCCACTCCTTACACACAGCTCTTCAGTCAGGCTCTCACCCACCCTGTGCCTCCATCAAGCTGTATATACATTCTTCCATCCATCCGTCCGTGTAGCCTTTCATCACACCAGGAACCACGGTGACCAGCTGATGTCAATTTGTCCCAGGTAACAAGCTTCTTGGGTGGACTGACGCTCCCTCAGAGTCCCCTCTTCAGTCAGCCACCATGGAGGAACTCCAGAGAAAAGTGAATCAGCGCTATGAAGGCACCAAGCCCAGAAAGGTGAGTTGTTCACAGGACACTTTTAATTCAAATTCATGGCTTTTGAAGTACTTTAATAAATGTACTATGCTGAGTAAAAGACATATTGAGGTAATATGAGAGCTTTCTCTTGAAATGTATTTTTTTTAACGCATTTGCTTTAGTATCAGTGGCATATTGCTTAACTGAAGCTGTTGTGCTCGATAGTAATAGTTCTCAGTTTGCATCTGGGAAGTGACAAATTGAGAGAGAGAATGAAACAGGATGTTAGCTTGTATGTTGACATGCAGCAAATGTTTGTAAGTGCCCTTCTTGTCTGATCAAACACATTTTTTTTCTAATTATGAATATCATTTTCTATGCAAATTAGTCACTATACAAAACATGCCAGTGCATTTTTTCAGCATGTGAAGCCTTAAGGGGAGTGGAGTAAAAACATGTCACCAATCAAAACCACAGGTGAGGTTCAAGCTGGCGTCGTCCTACAGCGGCCGTGTGCTGAAGCACGTGTATGAGGACGGTCAGGAGCTGGACAGTCCAGAGGAGAAATACCCCCACAGCTTCGTTCACCGCAAGATCCCTCCCAGCCAGCTGGAGGTGGACCAGCTCTGTGGGTTTGAGGACACTCATATGGACCAACAGAGTGGGTATTTATTATTGTGTAACATACTATACCACTGCGTCTTATTTTATATGCATGGCTGCACTGAGGCTTGCTTGTGTGGGCTATATCGTATGTAAGCTGGTAACAAGGGAGACCATCAAGATGCATATCCATGACTTATATGGGACTCCAGCCTATACAAATAAACATGTTTTTTCTCTCATCCAGTTGTATAAGACAGTGATGATAGAGTTAGCAATCTAGCTAAAATACAATCCAGCTGAGTGCAAATGTTATTACCGTCCACTATTTTGGCAGATAGTATGCAAGAAATTAAAGCAGCATGCGCCAGAAGAGGTCAATCAAACTGTGAACTTGGAACAACTACCAAGATGAAATGCTACTACTGAGGCATTTTACTATGCTTGTTAAAATATGATATATTTTTCTAGTGAGAATTCAAAACATTGTTAGAATTAATATATGTTGTGCATACAATACATATATACCTATACACAAAAAACGAAGTGTAAAACTTACAATTAGCCGTTTGACAGGGAAATTATGTCTCAAACTATTTCTTCACCGGGACTAGTAACGTCTTGGAGTTTTTGTATCTATTGAGAATGCACCACCTACTCAAAAACATCAGTAGAATTAGTAAATTGTTAAGATAGAGGATTAAGTAAGGCTAGGATGCTATGCAGGCTGGTAACTTATGACTGACAATCGCTTTAGGCTGCTGTTTCAGCGTTTACCATGACTTAATAAATTCAGTTAAACACGTCAATGTGTAAGAAATACGTGCCGTTTGTGGATGAAACCAGGGACTTGAGTCTCAAATCTCTCGTACAAGTTCTCACTCTATCCTGACAACATGTTTTATTCTGTGCCCAGGTGTCTACCCTACAACAGGGCTCATTGCCCAGAGAATAAACGTGTACAGAGGAATGGGATGCTACAAGTCGGCTGCAGGCCAGACTGAGGAAGCGGAGGGAGATGCCACAGTGAGTAATGCTGCTTTTTGCTTTTGATTTTGATACATTTTTATATTAATTAAGATCAACTTAGTCTTGATTTCCCACCAACCGTACTAAGACTAAGTACTAAGACCTGTCTTAATTGTCTTAAATCATTCTCCATTGCAGCTTAAACAAATTGGAATTGAAAATATGATTTTCCTTCATGTTAATTAAAATGTCCATAATTGCAACTGTTTAGTTTAATATAATCTAAAAACAAACTGTTTGGTAATAGAACTAAAACCTTACATCTCAATGATACTTTATTAGGAGTGTAGGCATCCCGAGAGAAAGTGTTAAGGTTATGGTTAAAGGATAAGAAAGCACCAATCAATAACCGCCCATCCTGTCTGTGTGTGTACAAATTGCTCTTTTTTAATGGCACTTTGTTTTCTGACACCCTTTGCATGCTAAATTACTAATTTTGAAGCATGATCACTGTGCAACGTGTAACAACAAAGTATCACAGCTCCTTGAATTGATATTTCAGAGCAGAGTACTGCATGTGTACATATGCTGAAAAACAGACACGCCAAAATAAACACATACACAATTACCAGCCAAAGTAATTTAATAACTGATTCATACATCTTTAGAACATAAAAAGGAAATCAAGACTTAAAATAGAAACTGGTAAGAATCCTTGGGTAATTAAAATCATCAACTGCATGCTGCTCAGTAAAAATTGTATAACAATTAAAGTGGAACAACAACAACAGCTAATAAATTGTTCATCTGACAGGAAAAAGCCACTGTTACTGAGCTGCTGTAACAGCAGTGGCTTCATTAGTGCAGCAGGCTGAGAGGTAGGTCGGCTACATTGTGTCAGGCCCTTGTCCGGGGGCCTGTGTTTTCCTGTATTTTGTTCCTTGTGTTTGTTCTAAGGTTCCACGTTTCATGTCTTAGTTCTCCTTGTCTGGTCCCTTGTCAGTGTTCCTGTGT
>JAVQJF010096890.1:0-18960 GCA_036023855.1 Gadopsis marmoratus | reverse complement strand
TGAGGCAGCATTCTGAGAAAAGGTGAGGAAGCTTTTTCACTGTTGGGCACGCAAAAGGGGACACAGGTTGAAACTTAAACCCCAATTTAGAATAATTTGTCTCCAGGAACACCTTGTGATCAAATAAATTTTTTTGATCAGATACATTTTAACTAAAATACATACATTGAAATACAGTTACTAAGTTGCCAGTGCAACAAAGGAAATTAAAGTGTATCAGAGAAACCATGCAAATGCACAGGAGAACAGCAGAGTTTTTAATTTAGTTTTGAGAGTGGCTAAAGTTGAGATCTTCAGGAAGTTGGTCCCATCTGTGTGCAGCATAGCAGCTAAAAGCAGCTTCACCCTGTTTGGTTCTGACTCGAGGTTCAACCAGGTGACTGCTTCATAAAGATCTAAGGACCCTACTGGGACTTTATTCTTCAAGCAGATCAGAGATGCATTTTGGCCCAAGATTATTGAGTGATTTATAAACTAGCAACAGCACTTTTAAAATATATTCTATAAGTAACTGGAAGCCAGAGTAAAGATGTAAGAACCAGAGTAATGTGCACAGTTTTTTTGGTTCTTATTAGAACTCTGGCAGCAATGTTTTGAATGAGCTGAAGTCGCCTAACAGTCTTTTCTGGGAAGACCAGACAAGAGGCTGTTACAGCATTCTACTCTGCTGGAAATGAAGGGACAAATGAGTTTCCCTAAATCTTGTCTGGACATTGGGACAGGAGACAGGACAACATAAATGTGGCAAAATGCAATCTTTGAGCAAAAATGAATAACCCTTTATATATTTTCCCATGAATTACAGCCAATTCAGTTCACTCAATAGCGACAGTTGACTTCTATGAGATAGGTTGCCCAAAGCATGCAAAGAGTAATAATTCCCTTTTCACTGTATGAAATAGTGCAGAAATTATCCTCCAAAACATACTTTACAAGCTCTACACTAGAACAAAGCCTCATTTTGGTCTTCAGCAATGCGCTGCTTTATGTTTATACAAGAGGGATTTTCTCACTAATTTACCCTCCTGGCGACCTTCCAGTTACAGGCCTGCCTCGCTAACCTTCAGGCTACTGGACTACTGTCAAGTGAGCTGTGAAGAACGAAAACACAACTGTTGCTATAGAAAATCTATCTTTCCATATGGCTCAAAAATGTTTAAATAGAGACGTTATCAAACTGTTTCCCCCTGTTGACCTGCCTGACAGATCCCATAGTCACACAGTATGTTTAAGTCTACAACTGTGCGTGGATGAGAGAGCAAGATACATAGAATGAAAGCGAGCGAGAGAGAGAGAGAGAGAGAGAGAGCGAGAGCTGTCCCTGGTGCTGAAATGAGAGCACAGCACGGGGCCTGGTGCGTTACTATGGCTACAGCTGTCTGTATCCCTAAAATAACCATACACACACATAGTAACCTTATTGCAAAATATCAACAACAAAAACAAAAACGTCAGTCTGTTGTGGTTCCTGACAACGCAGCAGTCAGATTGATAAAGATGGAGAAATGTGTGTTGTGTTGCGACTGCATTTAAACTCCCGGGAGAAACTGTCCTCAACACTAAAGGGTGGCTGAGCAACAAGTAATGTACCCGTGTTTGTTTCCTTCCCCGCACCTTGTACAAACTAAATATGAGACTTTTACACATTTTGCAGTATTTTGTGTGCCTTTTGCGCCTTTTGTTTCCTTGTGTTGTTTTCATTGTGTTGTGCTCTTTGTGTTTTAAGACCGACTGTAGGCTTGTCTTTTTTGTAAAGCGCTCTGAGACGGGGCTTGTGATTGACTGACACACACATCAATTTGCGCAGTGTGAAACAAAGAACTCACTAGGACGCTTTGCATATGTGTGGCTCCAGTTACGATGAGCGACGGCTGCAAACACCATAAACCAACAGGTCCTAGGCATGATAAGAAAACTGCTACATCAAATCTCCACCCTTGCATGAAAGCATGGGAGTGAGGACAGTGGATAAGTAGTGCTCTCCGCTTTCGTGGATGACAGGTTTCAGGGTGCTTCTGAGCAAAGCACTTAACCCCTTAACGCTCCACTGGGGCTGTTTAGCTACAAATGCAGGTCTGCTTGTACAGTCTTTGAATTATTATAGTATTATGAGAACACTGGGGAACAAATACACTTTTTGAGTTATTTGAGATCAGCATATACTGTAGTAGATATGAGACTGATATTGATCCAAAATGTCAAACTATTGATGGATATGAATAGGCCAGTTGGGTAGAGACATTTGTTTTCATCTGTGGTGGCAAGGTTTCACGTCACAATTTAAAATTCAGTTTCTCCCTGGAGGTTTTTCTTCTTAAAATGACCTTAGCCCTTGTTTCAGTGACTGGCAGCTAGAAAATCTTTTCAACCAAATGTGTGAAAACTATATTTATTGCCATGCTGTTATTTCAATACTTTTATGGTGGAGGAACCGTGTCATTTTAATGCTCATTTAACGACATTTTCAAAGTGCGTAAATGTGAAGCCAGCTGTGAAAATCTCAGTGTGGCTGGTTGACTTTGTCTAGATAAATAATAGAAAGCTGCACAGGCTAACATGTGAAAGTACACCGTCCAATGTGCAATAAAGATGCTGAACTCTGAGTTATAATAATTTGTATTCTACTTAATTTCCAAAATAAATGCCTTCCAGACACATGGACCAATGGTGCAGGCTATATCCGAGTGGCCACAGCACTCAGCGAGTCGTCCTCCATCCACAGCGACACCCTGTACCACCTGACAAGGGAAATGTCTGGGGTGGGACTGGACCCCATGGCTTACAGCATCCTGGAGCCTGAACCTTATATTGAAGAACCCTGGGCTGAGAAATCACAAAGCTTCTTACAGGTGACTACAGCAGACCAGATAGAGTGTGCATGTATGTAAAACAACAACAACCCAACATATTAATGTACTTTTCTTTCCTCTTTTGGGAACCAGTTTGACCCTAATACAAGTGAGGGCTACGCTGCTGGTGTCTGCTCATATACACACTGAGAGCAACATGCAAAAAAAACCAAAAACGGCTAATAGTGTAATATTTCCTGTAAGTGTAATGCATTTCATAGCCTTGCATCACTTTTACGAGTTAGCATAAAACAGAAGAAAGCTCATTAAATTGACTCCAGATATTACAATCTGGGATGGTGGTGGAGGGGGGCTGTTGTCCAAAATGTGCCTTTTCCCATGATATGCATAATGTAGTGTTTCAAAATAAAAGTTGCAACTGAGCTATCTGGGTGGCTTTGAGTAAACCGTGGGGACAGTATATCTGAAGCCTGTTGATTTAGGCTGAAGGCAGGATTATAATGCGGGGACAAAAGCAATCATGGTGCAGCTATAGGAACACAAAGGTTCTCGGGTCTCTGCCTGGAGCCACCTCTCTCCACGCTGCAAAAAGTAGTCATCTTCCCCCCGTCATTTTTGAAACAAGACCAAAGAGACATGTGCTAATGTTCACTGCTAACCAGCCTCGCAAAAGAAGGCGAAATTCGAGACGTGGCCCATTTCAGAAGCAAGACCTCTTTAAGAACAGTGAGTCAGAATTCGGATTTCTCTGCGGGACGTTCTTCCATTATAACCGGCACCATGAGACTCGGCATGAAGCTGAAGACGGACATCTTTTACAGTGTGTCACGCCTCCACAGCCCACAGCTGGGTCGCTGGGTCTGAACCGGCATTTGATCAGGCAGCGGAGTATCAGGCAGCTGAGTCTACGTGCGCAGCGTCTCTAGCCTCCCAGACCTGTAGTGTAATGAATGGGACCCGGACTGTGGACTAACTGGAGTCACTCTGGGATGATGGGGATGAAGGCAGTGGTGGGGTTTTTCTGCGGAAGCCGACAACTTTCACTCCGTCTCTTCTTCTTCTTCTTCTCGGTGTGTTTTTAAAGCGCAACAGCATGCAGATCTCCCCGAGTGAAGACAAGACCCCAGTAAGTAGCCTCCGACACTATCCATGTTTTTTGGCCTGTGGCCAATCTGTGTGTTTTTTCACTGTAAAAGTTTTCCTAGTCATTTTTCATCTGGGGGGGGGGGATGCTGTTTGTAACCAAGTGATTCTGTAGTTTAACTGCTGTCCCACAGGAGACTCTTTGACCCAAGATACAGGCAACATAAGATACCGTGGCAAAATGTTATTTGTATTCCTTTTT
Organism: Gadopsis marmoratus; assembly: GCA_036023855.1. NCBI lineage: Eukaryota > Metazoa > Chordata > Actinopteri > Centrarchiformes > Percichthyidae > Gadopsis > Gadopsis marmoratus. Next base: position 14,805 of record JAVQJF010096890.1, on the reverse strand, counting down.
TTTTTCTTTCTTCTTCAGTGCAACACCTTATATAATACAGGTATACTGTTTACCAAGGTGCTATCAGCACATGGAGCCTTCAGGGAACGTCTCCCCCCCAAGAGGATCAACCAAACACACCCACCAGGGAACTTTCTCGGAACTAGCTAGGCCAAACCAAATGGGAATCTTCCTGGTGTGGTCTCCCTTTTATAAAAAAAAAGGGTTTGTGTTAGCAAACAGAAACCCTTAGAGAAAGTGTCAGGAGTTTGAAGGTAACAGCCACGGTGTGTCCTGTAGAGTACAGCTGGAGATAATGTACAAAACAACCAATATTCAAAATCTCATAATTGTATTTTTTGACATATTTTGAGTATAAATCAGTGTATGCAACAGAACATGTGACAGAAATTGCTTTCTACTCCAAAATCTCTAGATGCTTCTTTTTTTCTAACTTTTATGTTGCATTCAGGAGATTTGTGAGGGCGCTCTGTAGGGCAGGGATTCCACACGGGGAATTCAGACATTCACATAAAATGGCAGAAAATTAATAAGGTGCCCTATGCAGCAAATATGCCATTGTTTTGGACACAAAAAAGAAAATAAATGTAAAATGTAAAAGAAAATACCAGAAAGAAAATGGATAAAGGCGTAACTGTTTCACCTGTTGCAAGGAAGATGTCAATCCATCGCAGCCGAGCGCCATTAGAAGGCGTCCGATTAGCCTAGATAAGTGAAAACACCTGTGTGGGTGGACCAAGGATGCCTTGAGGCTTGCAAATGTTTTAGCTAATCTGGTGTTGGAACCAACAAAGCATGTGGCCATATGTCATTGACCTCCAAATCCAAGCTAAACGTGACGTTGACTGACGAGTAAGTGAGTCCCCTAAGCTACATTTCTGGATGTTTCTGACTTGTATTCTTAAGTCTTTAGTCATGAATAGGATGGTGAAATCAGAGTTAAGTTTGCCCACTCAGTGAGGGCGACAAAGACGGGGTTTGTCGGAAAAAAAAAACAACACGTTAAAATTTTTACTCAGAAACAGCTTGAAAATCCTTCAACTAACACTATAATGGTGATTTTTGCGTCATGTATGTATAAGAAAAGTTGCGAGTGTTTCAAACGTAGTCAATTACATAGCTACCGTGCCTTAGCAGCTTGTTTGCTAGCTAGGTTGTGTAACATGTTATACTAACATCATTAGGCTATAACTAATATTTTTACAATAGCAGTGTGTCAAATGACAATGTGACGTGGATTTATTCATTGTTTAACAACATATAAACATAATGATTTTCATGCTAGCTAGTGTAGCTAGGTTCTTCCATCATTAGCCTATTTTACAGGTTAAATATTACACTTTAATATACACATTAATTAGGCTATAATTACAAAAACACATTGGCCAAAGTTATTGATAGTCCATTTATTAGTCTAATTACAACAAATAAATTCAGTCTGTAATTGTTTGTGAATAGAGAGCAGTAGACATTAATTGACAGCAGCATAGATGCTCACCAGGCCTGCTAAGTAAGAAACCTGCTTTTAGGATGTTCTCCCATCATGCCCAGAGTCTATAGAGCGTTCCCTCTTGTGCCCTCCATGTTTAGTCTCCCTCTCTACCTTCCCTCTGTCTAAATAAAGAATAAAACTGCCAAAGGTGAGGTGACTGCCCACTCTGCTGCAGAAGGTTCTCACTTCAGTGTTTTTGAGAACCTGCCAAAAGCCACTTCTGTTTGCGTGTGCTGACAGTGCAGTAGATGTTTAGGTTCATTCAAATGGTTATTACACAACTCCACTGCTGCTTAGAGGTTTTATGCTGTCTTTTAACGATTTGTATTTGTTAAAAAAAATGAGAATGATGGAGATGACTCGTTCTCTCCATCTCACACGTGCTACTGCTACTGGTTTTACAGAGTATTTACTGTATATTTTACATTCCCTTTTGATTTCTCTTGGCTCAGGTCGTGGGCCCAACGTCAAGCCCTCAGTGCAGTGGAGAAGGCCTTTACTTCTCTGATGGCCGACGAAAAGTTGACTACGTTCTGGTCTTCAATCAGCGACGGCACAGCTCCATACGATCTCTTGCCAGCATCTCAGTTTCACACGACAGGCTATCAATTGTTTCCAATGGCAACTTTCCCCCTGCGGTGGGCTCTGATGCAGCGGCAGGAAGAGGAGGCGTCATACCGGGAGGGGTACCTGCGAGTGCCGGCGAGGTGTTCATGGAGCTTGGAGGTGCAGCAGGGAATGAGTCAGCGGAGCCTGCAGACCATGAGATGCGTCTGATCAGGCAGGAATTTGAGGCCAACCTGCTGGAGGCCGGCCTGGAGATAGAGAGAGACAAAGATGTGAGTGTGCATGTATGGCCATACTAATGTCCACATTCTTTAAGGCACTGTATTTTCACCTAACATTGCAGTGTATCTTCTACTTTCTATTGATATATTATTATGTGAGTGATGATTTTGCTGAAAACTCTTCATGGTGGATGTTGGTGGATTCAAAGTCTGAGAAACTCCTGACCAGCAACATTGCAATGCAAGAAACAAGGAAACTATTTTGTCACTATCATGTATTTTGTCAGTTTGTCTTCCAGTTACATACAGTTTTTAAGACAAAAAGTCAAAATTTAGAAATTAAAGAGGTGTTTGTTAGCGGACTGTTAAATCTCATGTTCTAGGAAACGTTTAAAAAAAATGGCTCCTACATAGCCCTTGAAATAGCCTTTGCTCTCAACTGCATTGGCATGTAGTAATAATTCAATCCTCAATGTTCACTGTGCTGGATAAGCTGTTGTCATTCTTTCATGAACTGAAACCAGTTGTTAGGGACAAAATGTTAAGGAACAATTAAGGCAGTAGACGCGGAACAACATTAGCATTCATTCTAAGGCTTGTTTCTGTCCAATATGTACTGTGCTTTTAGCTCTGCTTTTGGTCTCCACTAACTCCTGAGAGAAATATCTGGCTCTGCTAAATGCTGAACACTATGTACACCAGCTAGTTGTTAACTTTGTTGTGTGTTGTCTGGGGCTGGAAAGCCAGTGTACAGTAGGTTTTTTTGCTGGAAACAGTATCGGTGGTATTAGTAACTATTAGTAAGTATAGTAACAGTATTAGTGACTTATGGGCCTTTTTAAAACCAAACCAATGAGCTGAAACACACTAAACACTGCAGTCGCGTAATAAATCTCTGTTGGTTCGTCCCTCTGAGAGAGTTTTCACATTACACACAGTCATCTTTTTTCCAATTGTTAATTTAAATACTGATTGGTGCAGCTTTAAGTATAACTTTAACTGTAGAGCATTAGCAGGTAATGGTCAAAAGATACAAAACCACTAGCAGGTTTCTTTGCTGCTCTGTTGGTAGACAAAGTTCTTGTTGTTCTTTAATTAAGATAAACAATTGTGGTTTCTCTTTTTGATCATGTTACGTGGAGAAGTCATAAGGATTATAATTTAATGACTTTAACCAGCAGCCTGTGCTTTGATCCACGCACTAAACGCTAGAGTTTATACTGACACAAGATCTGATGTAACAGTTTTGAGCTATTTAAGGTGAGTGCCTACATAGGAAACTGGCTCAGATGTAAGAGGAAAGCGGTGGGTGAGACTTGCGTTGTTGAGGATGTAAGGTGTCTATTACACCAGCAAGAGCCCAGTTTCATTAGGAGGTTTTCATTAAACTTTGAAATGTATCTTTTATTTCCATTTTACGTTTTATGTACCATGTTCTGCCTTCCTTAATCACCTTGCTGTTGTTGGACAAAATAATAGTATATGCAGATGATCAGTATGTGTCAGCTGTAGAGCAAACACAATGCAGGCAATTATAGCCAAAGGCACGATAAGTTACAGTATCTACCAGTATCTGTACTCATTAAAATGAGCAGAATACATAAAACTGTATTGAATATCAGTAGAATATGAAACACAGGTAGGCCGACTCAAAGCTTATTAGAAAATATTTATTCTCAATGGCAAATGTGCAACAAGATCATATAAATATAATATATTTCTCTGTGGCCATCCACAATATCATCAAACTCTGAACAAACTGACCAAGAAATTATAGTGGACATAATGAGAAGCTCCATTTTACACCCAAAAATCAGTTGTCAAATCAGTCATCACAACACTTTATTCAAAGACCACAAAATAGCACCTCAGACTGTCCAGGAGCTCAATGATGCCCTGGTCCAGATCTGGGAGGAGATACTCCAGGACACCATCCGTCGTCTCATTAGGAGCCCCGATGTTGTCAGGAATACATACGAGCACGTGGGGCCAAACAAACTACTGAGTACCGTTTTGAGTTGCTGCAATGACGTTTCAGCAAAATGGACTAGCCTGCCGCATCATTTTGTCACTTTGATTTTTGGGGTGTCTTTGAATTGAGCCCTCTGTAGGTTGATAATTTTCATTTCTATCAAAACGATGTAGCATCCTTTCATTCCTAACACATTAACCAGTCCATATCAGTATAGATATCCAGCATGATTTTTTTTTCTGTTCCTTAAATCCTTTTGAGCAGTGTATATAGTCTGCTTAGAAGAAGAATGTGTCTGATATGTTTTTTTTCTACAAAAAGAATATAATGTGAGTTATAATGTGGACCAGGATCATCCACATTAAAATCCTAAAAAAGGCATCTACTCCTTCTAGCTCATTAAAAATGAATGAATCTATGAATATGCAAACATATTTAATCTCTAACATTTTCCTGCTGGAATACAAGATGTCTCCTGGTTCTTTGTAACTTCTATTCTCAGTGTATGTGCACTGGCGGCTTCAAGTTTCTACATCACACTTACAATATAAGTTGAATACTGGACGAGGATTGGCTTCCAAAACATTTGTGATGTTACAAATCATGCTCGTAGGCTCGCCCCTTACAATCACATTTTGAATGAGCACACAGAAATGTTCCACTTTCAGCATCTGAAGGTGAAAACACTCTTCTCTGCACATGCGTCATGTGCAGAGAAGAGTGAAGCTCAAACATTCAACTGAAGAAGAAGAAAAACATATTTTGTGTGGTCGAGAGGGAGGGGAACTTTAAAGAAATAATATAGTTTTGCCACATTTATAAAGGCCAATATCACAGAAAGGTAAAAGCATATTAAGAATGTGAGCGGCAGCATAGGCTGTCGAACATGAACAAACAATGGAAAAGACAAGTTTAAGCTCCCCAGAAGATAGACGCACACAGGACAGGAATTGCCCTAAGAAAATTGTAATTCATATTCAATCAAAAACCACTGTAACACAGTCTTGACAATTGAAAATTATTCACACAATTGTACTTAATGTTTAAATGTGTGTGTCACAAACAGCTTGTATCCACAGCAACACATGCATGCATACATGTTATGCAAGATGTGTAACTTGGTGCAACCTGCACCTGGAAACATCCAGAAACACTTGCCATAAGACAAAGAAAACCTTTAACCAACAATATTTACTGCCAACAGCGTGAATCTGTATTGATCCTATATTGACTATAAAGACCAGTGATTGTTCTACATGGTCAAAATATATTGATTACGCCATTTTACAGGACCAGATTAGACTAAAGTTGTGGAGCTCAGAGAATGTGCTCATATTCAGTGTTTATTCGCTGACCTCTTTCATAGATGGCCTACGCAGCTAAATGGCAATTTGCTAAATATAACTTGCCTTTTTATTCTGTTTCCTAATTGTGATTAAGTTTCTTACAATCTAAAACTTTATTTTTTCTGTTATTTTGTGTCTGCCACTTGTGTGTGTGTGTGTGTGTGTGTGTGTGTGTGTGTGTGTATATATATGACTGTGAATCTGTTTATTTTGGAGTCAGAATCCAAACCAGGGCCTGGCGGTTGCATGTGAGCTGCCAGACTTTAATTCTAGTCGCTGTAGCCAACACAGCTGCTGCGCTGACCTCTTTGTATCGATTTACTAATTTAGCCTGAAACGGGTAATTTTGTTTTGACGTGTACAAATCGCTTCTCTGTGATTGTGTGTTACGTAGCAACCAGTGCTTGCATGCGAGAGTCCTGCTTTTGGTGTGTGTGTGTGTGTGTGTGTGTGTGTAGTAGGTACTTGGCAGAACACAATGTGCTTTGTGTTCTTGCAGCGGGGCTGCGGGCTCGCTGCCACAGAGTTGTACAAATGTAGTTATTGTTACCAAATCAACTACTGCTGCACCTTGGCTTCAACACTAAGAGGAGTCATTTGAGAAAATGAAGTGTTGCTCACTTCAGCTGTTGGAAGCTTTGAGGAATGGACTTGAAATTTTGAACTGTTACATCCCCAATACTATTACTAATACTATTACTATTAGAAACAGGAACAGCGATACTCTATTAAAGTGGGTAATATGTAATAAATGTTCAGAGAAAACATATCTGCACTTTAGATACAGGATAGCAGGATTTTTACAGTGTACAGTATTAGGATTTGGTGATACCTATTTTGCTAAGTACACATGACTGTGTGTTGGCTGGCAGCCTGTTGGCAGTGTGTGTGGTCCGCAGGCTAGCATTAATCAAATTTTGACACTGTGGTCACGGAGCCTAAGCCAGGATGAGATTAGCTGACTGACTGATGGCTCCCTATCGCATCTCATTGATAGAGGAGGGGTAGATTGGATCTGCTACTGAGAGCAGCCAGTATGGAGTGGCGGACTTGCATTCCAGTATCCATCACTTGAATACAGTGACGGCACCTCCTACTGGTTGTAGGTTGTGGGAGGCGCCGGCAAAGAGACGGAGCATTGTCTGATACCAACTGCTGGTTTGCTGCTCACTTAATTGCTTTTTGAGGGATTATGGTTCATCTTCACTTGGTTAACACTCCGTGGGCCTGGTTTTGACTGATGAACCTCAAATCTGCTATTTAGCGTTTATAGATATTCAGCATACGCGAGTAGGATTTCTCAGTATGGCAGATTGAAACTGTGGCACTGGATAAGCGAATTAATCACTAAATGTGCCAGGCGTTCAACAAAACAACCAAATGGTTATAGCTGCTGTCCAGGTCAAGATCATGACATTTTATTATTGTACCTTATTGTGTACTTATTGTGATTTTTCAGGCAGTTTGAGGGACTTCATGGCTCAGAAATAATCCAAATTGTCATCTTTGATGAGGCTAAAGGTGCTGAACAGGTTTAGCCGTTTTCGAAGAGTTGAACTCACTGTTGTTTGCGTGACTCTTAATGTGTATAATCAGTTGTGTTTAGATGAAAAACAAACTTTTTATGGCTGTGTGCATTGTACCGAACTAGATCCTGCTCTATCCAACCTGTTTGATTTCAGATTAATTGGATGCTAGAAAAAAAAGAAGAGTGGCTTCTTGAATGTCAAACTTGTTGACTGTGTCTGAGGATTATTGAGCTGACCTTCGATCTCTTAGGGACGTCCTCTTAGAGAACGCGTTTAATTAAATCAGAGCAAGATGTTAATTTTAAGAAGTGGAACTGGGACTTTTGAAGAGTTCGGTCTGCGGGGCCTTGGGAGACAGAAGGAGCAGGATTAACTGTTTGGTAAGACTTCCCTGTGGTAGAGAATGATCCTCTCCCCACCTGTTGCTGAACAGGCGGCGGCAGGACGGCACCAGCCTGCTGAACCACTGTGTTGTAGAGAAATGCCAATAATCACAAAATCAACCATTTATTCAATTACTGAATGTGCACATTTTTCTCTTCTGGAGGGAAAGGCATTTCAGGCAAACTTTGTTTAGCAATATCGGAATATCACCCATTCATCTATAAATGTACTTGGTGACTCAGGAGTATGCATATATTATATTACATACTAATATTCAGTGGAAATTGCTCGCCAAGTGCACAAGCCAGAAAAGTCTTGTTCCGCGTTTGCTTCTGTGTTGTGCAGCCCACTGCACTTGCTCATTAGTGTTTTTCTGGCTGGCCCCGCCCGCAACTTCCCACCCCATAGATTTTACATTGGAATAACATAATAAAAAATAAAATAGTAACATAACATAAAAGTAGTTTAGTCTCCGGGAACGTTTTACAAATGTAAAACCTCCATGCGTTAAAAATTCATAATACAGAGAGTAATAACTGACCTTGTTTGTCCTGACAGCAGTTTTACAGGCACCTCTTTTATAATGGTGGACTACGGGGAAAATGCTTTTTGGGCCGTTGGGAATGAGAGAGAAGCCTGGGTACTCCCTGGAACCATTTGCGAGCCTGTTATTAAGATAGCACATATAGATCGACTAACAGTTTCCAATTCACCTTACTCACGTTTTTGGACGTTGTGAGGAGACAGGGGTACGTACGAATTCGCAGCAAATGATTCAGTTGTTGCTGAAAGGCAGCAGGAAGAAAATGGCTTTTTAAAGAGATGATTGTCTGAGCACAGCAACTGGAAACATAAAAAATCAAGATGGAGTGTAACCATAACCGTTACTGTGGCAACTCCAAAGAACAAGTATATCTAATCAACACAAATGATCCGTTCAAATCCGTGTGTATTCGTGTGATGCGCCAGGTAGCCAGCCAGTATACCCAGGTTGATCCCTACATACAAACTGCTGCAGGTCTGGAGGAGATCCAGTAATGTCAACCCCCCCACAGCCTTTTTGTCCCAGTTCAGACTTATAATAATGGGTAATAACCACCTTACACCTCACTTATTACTTTGTCTGTCTTTGACTTAATTTGTTTTTCTCTCTGTCTCGGTCTTGATCTTCCTCTCATTCTCACCATCCACGCTTCTCTTGACTCTTCTCTCCTCTCACCACTTCACTCCCTACCCAGCCATCCCATTGCCCATCCAATCGCCCTCTCATACGCGATGCCACCCCCCTACCAATTCAAAGATGCCCCTGGCTGCGTCCTAGTTACCCCCCCTACAGAGATAAAGAGCTAATTGGAAATCCCTCTACTAATTAACCTTCTCCAGGCTGAAAGGTATTTATATCCTCTGCCTTTTTGATGGAGCGATAGAAAATAAGGAATGGGAGGGGGAGAGGAAGGGCAGGAGGAGGGAAAAGGGGGCAAGCGAGGAGAGAGATTGGAAATTAATGTGAACAAGTGGGTGGAATATTATGGATGTTAGTAGAAGGTGGGCATAAGTAAGTGAGTGAGGTATAGATGCCAGAGTAAAAGAGTGAGGCAGCCATAGCATTTTAGCATAACATCAGTTAATCATTCCTGATTTCTTCATTTTCTGACAGTAAAATAATCACCATGAACAAACAACACCATCACTGAGAAGACTGTCAGCTAAATACTCTACACATTGACACTTAGCGTCACCAGGTCAGATTTTGAAGGAAAAGAGAGTTTTTGTTGATTGAAGATGGCGGAGGGGGTGATGGGTTAACAGTTAAAGATCTTCCAACATGCTTATGTTCTTCAGGTGGAAGGAGGGGCTTATGGGAAATATAGCCTAATTTGGAGAAACACTTGCTTTAGCAACACCACTTGTGTGAGTTGTGTTAACAGTCATTATATTAAGATACAGTATATGACATTAATATAAATTTTTTTAAATGCTCCAAGACAACAAGACTGCTGAGGTGCTGTGTTGGCCAATCAAATACATGCAAGTTCTCCATCCAGGCAGACTACTTTGTAATGCGAATGTCATATTTCTGCTGTTTACCTCACTCTCATCATGATGAAATATAGAATAGTTGCTGCTGTCATAACGTTCCAGAGTTGCCAAGTCTGAGGATGGTCTGAATCCCCGCAAACGCTACACTAGATTTTGGAAATAGGATAAACATTGCACTGTTGGTTGAAATGTCTAATTACCCTCTGACCACACCCAACATCACAGCTGGCTGTGGCCTGTCCTATCTGTGACCACACCCATGGTACTATAGTGCCATGCAACATCATGGCTGCACAGAAAAATTGGCATCAAGCATGTATGAGACTGACACAGCTATATGGGCTGTTGTAAGGTGGCTTGCAGAAATAACAACTCATAAATCTGCAAATTTCTGACAAACAAGTGAACTGTTCTTAGCAACCATCCTCCATACAAAGACAAATAGGACACTTTTGCTTATTCTGCCCTAACACTGATTGGTTAGGGCAAAAATGACGCCCCTCCCAAACAGGAAACGGCTAACATGAACATAACGTCAGAGTCGTGCCTAGATGGTAACTCTAGATTTGCAAAACTCTCGCACATGCGCTCTTGATTCAGCACAGTAGTGCTTGGTACATGGGTGACGTTAGCTCTGAGGGCTTTCTGCCATAGAGCCTTAACAAGTAGGTGCCTAAAACCATTCAAATAGATTTGGTGCCTAAATCTAGCTGAACTGTGACCATTTCACTATGTTAACGTGTTGAAAAGCCTTGGGTTAAGTTGAGGAAAAGATCATGGTTAGTGTTAAAAAAAAAAAGTATAATGAGTCAATGCTGACTTTTGGTTTCATGGACTTTGTCAGTCTTTATACTACGCCACCTGACTTCCCAAAGCTTTCTGCCAGAAGACCAGGGCAAACTACGCTGCAACCAGTATACGGAACAAAACATCACTTCTCGTGTTGATAATGAAATGATAATCAACGTGCACGATGATGAAACGGCGCGTACAAATCTTGCGAGAGTTTCGCAAAATCTAGAGTTACCATCTAGACATGACCCAGCGTCGGACTGAATAAAGAAGTGAAACAAAATAGCGACTGAGTTTGATCATCATGCTACAATGCATGCATCATTGAGCTTATTCAGTTGTCCATTTCATACAGATGGCCTTTAGTACACGTTAAAACCAATCTACAAGATACCTACAAACATTTGACTTATGAATATACAGTATATGCGTATATGCTTTGTAACAAATATATTATTAAAGTAGTGTTAAAGGCTCAGGTGGCTTTACGCTCCACTGTATCCTTTTGGAAGACAAAGGACAGGGTGGCTTTGAGTGAGAGAGAAAATAATGAAATATAAGGAGCAAGAGTGACAGTCAGTGAGTCAGCCAGTCAATCAATCAGTCAGTAAAACAGTGTCTAGCGGGTAGCAGAAGGTACAGTAATATATGTGAGGAAGGGGGGTGGTGGTGAGGGGGATTGAAAGATCTCGGAGTAGGAGTCGAGAGAGGAGAAAGGGAATCGTTTTAGGTTTCCGTCCTTTGCCATGTCACCTTGTCACCTGACAGGGGTCCGGGGGGGGGGTAAGGTTACTTGGCTGCCTTCCCCTGCTGGCTCGGCTCCCTTTCATTTCTGGTTCCACTCTCACTCACACCGCAAACCAGCTGCACATAGGCCGCTGCATAGATTTTAGAGGAACAGTTTTCACTGCTGCTCACAATTAATGTTGGGTTTTTTTTTTCCTTCTGTTAAATTGTCGCTCCTGTCAAGCAATTCAGTCACGTACCTTTTGATGCTATTTGGAGCTGCCAATTATCCCATTTTGCTAATACATCTTAATACTAAATAATAATTACAGCGTGGGCACTGGACCATGATTCATTAGCACAACAAGCTAGATGAGTCAGGATTTTATTTCACATACAGTAAATACATTACTTCTGTTTGGTGGATATGATGACGGGAACAAAAAAAGCATCCAATGTGTCAGGAACAGGCTGCAACAACAACGCAGTGAAGAAAACAGCTCCAGGGTTTGCTCAGGGAACAGAGGCTGCATCTATGTTTTATACATTCCAGTAATGCTCCCGGCCAAACTGGTTAGCCAAAGTGTTTCAGTGGGTCAGGCTGATGGCAGGGATTGGTTGCGTCTGTAAAGTCTAACGTGGCTCGTGGAGCGCTGTGCAACCGGAAATGTTGCAGCTCCAGAGGCCAGTGTTGAGGTCTGGAGGCAAAAGCAGCTGAGAAGCAGTTGACCACAGTGAAGTGCAGCCTATACTGACGTCTCTCCTGCTAAAACAGAGTCTGTCGGGTATGTTAGAATTCCAAAGCAGTACTGACAGATGGCCTGCTAAGAAGGTAGTTTCAGCCAAGCAATCTGGTAATGTATTTCCCAAAACATAAAAGTTTAAGGTACACAAAACATTACTTTCTACAGGGTTTGTCCAAAGTTTGGAAAATGCTGAATTTTAACTGTTATATTTTCAAGGTTAGGAATACGCTTGAATTCAAATATACTCCTTGAAAAATGCTTGATTTTCAACATAATCTGGTGTTTCATCATCTACGCAGTCACTCATGTAAACCAAAAGCCTTTTAATATTTGAATTGAAACGATCCCGTCGTCATGTTTCTTGGCGTCTCTCTCAGACACAGAGCAGAGCAGACCGGAGCTAGTTTGACTTTCATGGGCTCCGAAATAAAAAGGGGGCATTTTCTTTCCTTTCTCAATCCACGTCATGAGGATGGCCATTTGCTTTCAGATGATTGCTGTTTGTACATGGGAATTCTGTGACCTTTACTGTTCGACAAATGCGTTTATAGTAACATGTTAGATGTGATGATAATTTTTAAGTCCCTTGAAAGTGCTTGATTTTTTTACTCTTAAAAAGCTGTACGTACCATGTTTTTTGTTAGTAGAAAACTTGCTAATAGCGAAACACGGCAAATTTAACCTGCAGTCCTCCCTCTGTTAAAGCATCTATGCTTGACACAGATTTGTGTTGGATGGATGATTAGCACCTCTCAAGGATCATACATATGTAACATCTTTCTGTTTCTTGAAGGTTCCTGACTGCATTCAATTTACGTAAACGTTATATTTGATTTTGTTTGCTTTTTCAGTTAAAGGCCCACGGCCCCAGCTTCACTCGGCTTCATGCGCCCTGGCCGGCGCTGTGTCGAGAGGCCGAGTTTCTCAAGATTAAAGTCCCCACCAAGACGGTGAGATCTCAGCACCGGTGTAGATTTTATTAGCAGTCAGTGGACACAAACCTTGTGTGAGTCCATGTTGTAGTTTTTTGTTGATGTTATTTCTGTGATCAAAGAGACTGCATAGTAACAATGCAGTAATAACAGACTTACATATGACAAAATGTATCAGCGATATAACATATGACAGGCCTTCTTTATAGAGCCACCGATTTCATACAGATCATACAGAGACATATTCAGCAAAGAAGAGACAGAGATGACACGACAGCAGAGAGTGATGTCCTACTGTGTGTGGCTCAGTTAATCATCCTTTATGCTGATATTTATACTAATAATGCATTCGGGTCTCATTTCTACAGGGCCATTTAATGTTAGAAAGATTTTCTTCAGGTGTGTAAGGCTCTTTGGACACCCGTGTCCAGCATGTGCAATGAGTTGACTAATTCTGTGTCGTGTGCTTCATCAGAGTTATGAAATTAAAGAGGAAAGTGGTTTCGGGTCCAGTATGAGCACATTTTGGAGGAAACTGAACCAGCCTTTCCAGCCCAAAGTACATCAGGACCACGGACGCACCCGGTTTCTCTCACACTGCTTCTCCAGGGACAAACTCCACATGTGAGAGACACACACACGCAAGCTGCCATATCTTTGCTTGCTGTTAGAAATCAGAATTCAGTTTTTCACAGATAAGCAGAAATCCCAATTTAAAGCGAGACTATGTAACTTTTGAAAGAATAACTGGCACATTAACTTAGAGAAATAGAATTCATAAGCAATGAAACACACTGTTGTTCAGTTCAATAGCCTTAGTGGTTTTGTAGCTACAGCTTACATGGTCTGTTACCACTAGTTTAGGTGGCTAATATTAGCAAACATAATGTTACACTACATTTCAGCATTTACCATTATCAGGTAGATGGCTAGCTCTTGGGGCCATGAGCTGCAATAATCCTGAAGTTGCAAAGGCTCACTTTAAAGAGATAGTTTTTTGGGAGCTTGCACTCTTGGTCAACTTACTGTACCTGTACCAAGTGATAAGAACACAATTCCATGTCGCTGGTTTGTTGTTGCACCTGTATTTTGTGCCTACAACATACTGAGTGATAGCAGGCAACCAGTATTATTTGAGAAAATAATATTATAAATAGCAACTCTTAGCTGAATTATGAGATTTTTTATGTGGCTAAGACCGGTTGTTTTGTGTAGGACCCTGGGGGAAAAAAAGCTTTAAAAACATGGTTTTAAATAATGTAGAAAAAGTGTTTTAGAGAATATCAGTTACCTTTTAAGAAACTTTTAAATAAGTATAAATCATCAGGCCCAGTGATCTACATGGTTTTGGATTTTGGCGTTCTGATCAATTAACAGGTTCAGGTGACTTAAAGCGTTATGTAAGTTTGCCTGTGATACACTATATATAAATACAAGCATTTAAATATGTACATGCAGAAAATGCACATATTAGTGTGCAGTGTTTTATTCATCGGTTGTGTTTCTTTCAGGTACAACATCACTTCTAAAGACACATTCTTTGACAACGCCACACGGGGCCGAATAGTAAGTGCTGATAAAGATTTTAATCTGTTTCTGCATTATGTGGTTTGTTTGTACAGGATTAGCTTGTATCTCCAGTGTAATATTCTTACATCTTTGTCAGGTATATGAGATCCTGAGACGGACGGTGTGTGTACGAACCTGCCAAACCATAGGTGAGGATAAAAAAAACACTTTGTGTGTGTGTTTGTGTGTTTCTGGGAGGAGTTTACTGAACACATGCAGCCTTTTCCAGCTCTGTACATTCTTCACGTTGACATGTACAGTTTGACTCGGCCAGTGATGTAGGGAATGTTTGCTGCAGGCATAAGCATATGACACAGGTCAATGATTTTTCCATTATGTTGTTCCTAGTCAAAATTGGTGCACAAAATAATCGATGACTTTATCCACCTCTGTTGGCACGTGTCAGGAATTGCAGTAACACAATCTAGCGGGGGGGGGGGGGGGGGGGGGGGGGGGGGGGGGGGGGGGGGGGGGGGGGGGGGGGGGGGG
>JAVQJF010096886.1:0-12797 GCA_036023855.1 Gadopsis marmoratus | reverse complement strand
TAGATAGATAGATAGATAGATAGATAGATAGATAGATAGATAGATAGATAGATAGATAGATAGATAGATAGATAGATAGATAGATGCTTTGGTTTCATGGTTGACAATGTATCCGTGGTTTCGCAGAATTGTTCCGCAGCCAACATTCCTGTCTGGCGAGGGGGCAGTGGTGCGGTCAGATGGGTGGTTTGGGAAGATCTGATCTGTTTTACTAACGAACACGCACATCGTGTAGTCTTTAGCCCAAAATGAACCCTGAACCCTGAGCCGAGGACGTCCAGCACAGCAGCCAGAGGGTGTGTGACGGCGGTCGTTTTCCTGACTTTGTGAAAGAATTAACGTCTGAACCGTTGCATGCCGCCCTCTCTCTCTCTCTCTCTCTCCTGACCACCTAGGGTCTCTCTCACAGTGCCTGTGGGCTGAATGTTGGTAATGAGGTGGCAAATTACTGTCTTAAAGTTTGATGGAGAGGTCCCCTGCTGACATCCTGACACACACACACACACACACACACACCGTCCCCCTCAGGGCTGTCCTCGACCCCCTGCCAACTGTAAAACAACAATGCTCCAAACTCTTTATTGATGAGACAGCGGCGTTTTTCACTGACTTGCCGTTTCCCTCCAGCCGTTTGAACAATTGTTCTCCTGTTTTCACAGGACAGCTGATTGACATTTCACCAGGACCAGAAAGCCTGCATTTTAGCCAGAGAAGAAGAACGGGGCGGGCGCCCGGGAGGAGCTATGAAAGGCGCTAATCAATGACCGACACAAAATCCATTTATCTTTGGAGCCCGATCACACTGTGACAGGCTGATTAGAGAACAAACCCAGGTATAAGTTTATTGTTATCAGCTGCAGAAACATACAGTATGTGCTTTTAGATTGGCCAGTGTGGTAGAAAATGGGTTCTTATTGCAATAAACAGTTTTTGCACATGTTAAAGCCAAAACATTATTTAGCAAATCAAGAGGCAGTCAAATCACAAAGACAATATAATATAATATAATATAATACTTTCAGTCCAACCGGGGACTCATTTTCTTGGGCTCGAATTGGACAAAAGATGGAACTTTCAGACGGACCTTTAAGTGACTGACAGGTCACCTGAGAGGAGAAACATTACTGATGAAATAATATGGAGCTTTAAGGTTCCTGTTGGTTGATGTGCTTTAAGCCCGACTGCAGGAATCCCAGCAAAGACAGCTCACTGTTCCTCGTCTACAAGTTGTGTTGTGACTCCGTACAGGGTGTGAACACATCAGCATGAACACCAATAGAAAACTCCATCCTTGTAAAAATTTAAAAAGAAGAGAAAAGATTTTTGTGCATTTGTTTATTAATATCATTTATTATTTATTAATCAATATATAAAATACCATGTTGAATATTTTTATAATGTGTATCTCTTTTTTTAACAAGTTATATAATCCAAAACATCCAAAGTGCACAGATACAGATACAAAAAAAACAAAACATTAAAAGAAAATTATAGTTTAATGCTAAAGAAAAGAAAAGCCTACACACATAATAATAATGCAAGAAAAGAGAGGTCGGTCTATAGACGCTAAGACAGGCTGCTGCCATGTAGTGAAGATCTGCCTGCGCTGCCTCTAGTGGCAAGTCAAACGGTCTCTAATTATCAGAGGATTCATTATATCCCCAGGCACAGAGCGAGGGTCGGGGGGGTTTGAAAAGATGAGACTTCTTGCTAAAAGTACCGTAAAAGCAGTTATATTCTAGAGAGAGTCATTAGGACAGATATCCCGTATCCAGTATCCCTAATGCCTCTGAAACACCTCAAGGAACCCAAACACCACAAGCTACGGCCACATAACCCCGGAAAGACCAATTTGAATACATGCAGTGTCTGCATTTTCTTTGTCACTTCACACATTGGATGTCACTTCTATGTATAGAATGAGTTTGGAAAGTTTAGAAACGTTTGTATTAAGAGCAGGTGGTCTGCTGTGGTCTGCTGTCAGGCTTACACAAGAAAGCCTTCCAGCAGAGTTACGTGCATGGTGCTCTGTGCCTGGCTGGAGCTGCCGCTGCTGCTGCTGCATCCACTCAAACACAACTGGCAGGTGGGATGCCTGTGAGGGATCCTGGTGGGGAAGGGGCTGGGGGCAAAAACAGCTCATCTCGTTAGCATAATGAGATCATAGTGCCGGCACGATCGCAACAATGCAAATTTCCATGTTTCCACTTACAAGTACAGGGACATTTTTAACACAGTCAGTCAGCGGATCTAATCATGTATCATGAAATGAAAATGAGCCGTTTCGTAAATGCGGTGAAACATTACCGAAAAACACAGCTGCATTTATTTCTTACGAAACAAATTTCCTGAAGAAGCTTGACCCCCCCCCCCCACCTCCCTCACCACCACCACCAGTGAGCATTCTCATGGGAAAACTAACACCTCACTCCTTTTTTCCTCCCTCTTTCCCTTCTCATCCCCCTCTTCCTTCTTCTCCAATAAAGAAGACAGAGCTGAGGGGCCATAACGGTGGCAAGGCAGCTCTGTTTGATCCCCATGCCATGCTATCTTCACTTTTCTCCATTCAGCCCGCATGGACGGGGATCAGTGGAGTGGACCGCCCGTCTGCCCAAAGGGACAAAAGTCCCCCTGCTAATTGCTGCCACATCAAATGAAGAGGGACATCCCAAATAGGAGCCCTCGTATTGATGGAGAGGGGGCGAGGGAAGAAAGAGGACAGCAAGTTCTTCTTAAAGCTGCTCTCTGGCTTCTACTCCCCAGTCCTTGTCAGGCGATGAAGGTTGTTTGTTAAAGTTGTGGGGATTGTTCATGATTTTTAATATGAAGTTGTTTGTAACATACGTATACATTTTCATGCAAATAACTTTAACATGTGTGTTAAGACTGGGCTCGTTCTAGCACTAATCCCAGAGTCAAACTCACTGCAGCTACAGTTTGTTTTTGGCACATCCTCCACTACCCACACTGGCTTACATTGTGTAGATATATTACATGTTAAGGTAGTGGCTCAGTACCATTTGTGATATGTTTAAACCATATAAATCTCTTTAGGAAGCAGTCAGCTATTGAAGTCTGTCAGTTCGATCCTACTCGATAGACTGTACTTAATAATGCAATTGTTACACATATAAGAGTGAACCTTAATAAATGGTTTTGTATCATGGATTATTGAGTCTAATGTGAAAGGGGTAACACGTAGTGATGAACCCATAGAGAATTATAGCCAACTCTGAATTTCCGTCAGCTCTACAGAGCATTTTCACCTCTTTTATCTCCTTGTTTTGCCTTTACAGCCCACAACTTCACGCCGTCCACACCTCGTTGTGAAGCTTTGTTTAAATTCGTGTAGACTCTGCATGTCGTCACGGTGAAAGATGGGGCTATTTAGAAAATGCAGTGTAACTGAACTATGGCTTCATTTTATTTTATTTTAACAAGGCTGTGATTTGCGTCCGATCTTTTTATTTCTACTTTTTACTTTCATGTGACAGCTACTGGTTTCTTTGTGCATTACGATTTGACTTGCAACACAAACATTCAAGCATTGCCGTAATTTAACCTATCCAACAGTATATTAATATAGTAAAATAGTAAAGTGGGACCAGCTGCAGATTGAAAATGCCATTCTCACGCTGGCGCCTCAGTAAGTAAAGGATCTCAATAGGTTTTCTGCCATTCTGCTCTTACTGTTTTATGACAAATGGCAGCAGTAGTGAGATCTAAAAGGGAAGGTTTCGAATGAATTTTGATCTAGCCTTTGAGTTTTGCTTTGCTGATCAAAATGTTGAATGAACTATCCAGTTGTCTCCAGATGTTGTGGGGCGATTAACGGTTTGATGAAGTCCCAGTAATGATACTAATGCCATGAGGTGAGCAGAATTGTAGCGGTGGGTCCATGTTCTGTTTTGTTTTATTCCTCATCAAAGACGAGTTTTTTTGGAAAAGAGTTGGAGAGACATTCCCAGATTAGTTCTGCCCGTGCGGCTGCCTGCTATGTTATTGGGAAGCAGACAGTAGCTGACTGACTGCCCCCTTATTGTCCTTCAGCAACGAGGAAGATCAGTGGACCAGGACCCAGCAACAAAAGGCTTGGAGCCACCACTCTGTGTGCATTTGTGTGTTCGTGTATGTGTGTAGCTGTCACGGCCCAGTGATATAAGTGTCTCGGGGCCCCGGCCGGGTCCCTGCACCACACAGGGACTGAAGGAGAGGAAAAAGCTGTCACTTCAGAAGGCCTTTTCAAAACCTGCATCACTTTAGAGCAAACAGGCCCTGAAAGTCACAGTCCATATAGTCGCTTCTCAGCTTCTGCATCAAATGATTTGTTTCTCAACCCCCCCCACACCCCCACCCCCACCCAACATCATCCCTCTCTCCCACCCAGCCCTTCCTTTTCTCAACTCATGAATTCCTGTTTTCCAATTGTGTTGTCTTTGTGTCACTGCAAGGCTTTGTTGGGGTCATGGATGGCTGTTGAGGCCGGCGGTGCAGTTTCAAAGTGTTTATTGAGGTGCAGTCTCCACATGATGTTGGATCTTGTTGTCAGAGGTCACAACCTGTTGGTGTTCCGGTGTGGCCGGAGTGAGACTCACATCTTGATCCATGCCGGCGGGTCACGCTAGGCCTTTGAAAGCAACAAGGCAAACAGATCTTTTTGACGTCGACTCATCCATCAAGCACACCTTAAGACTGTATCAGCCAAGCATGCAGCGCTGTCACTCACATGTAAGTAAGCTGTTGGCGGCAGGAAGCAGGGTCACAAGAGGACCTGCTGTAAGTCAGTTGGTTAGAGCAGTGGCTCCCAACCTGGGGTCGGGACCCCGTCTCGAGATTAATCTTGGGTCACAATATGATCGGCACTTGATCAACAAAATAGTCTTTATTCTTTGAACGTTTCTTTAATCCTTGCTTCTGTCTTATGAAATACTGCAGTTTTACTCTTCAAGGTCAGTTTGAATTCCACTCAGAAGGTAGCAAGGCTAACTAGATTCTGTTTGGAAAGCTCCGTCAGTCCACCACACTGTGTGTTTGATTGTGAAACTGGTCAGATGTTTGCTAAAATGTAGGCGGAAGGTGATCACAAGCAGATGTCCACCTAGACAGCCACTGGTGGTGATGGCAAATGTCCAGACATAAAGACATCCGGTCAGGTACAGGGGAAGTCCTGCTGCACACGCCAGCATCCACCTGTTCCATATTATGGTATACACTAATGTGGCTCCATCACCTAATGAAACCAGAACATGTGTGTCGCAAAAGAGTTTAGAGTCAAATTTACAGGCAGACAAATTCAAATGAACACAGCATCCTCCTCCTGCTGAAACGTTACTAGTGAAGTTCTGTTGCCAACCTGTCTGGAGTGCAGTCCACTGTGGCTTCATACACTGTCTACAGTATATCACCATATATAGAAATACAATAGCTCTACAACCATTGGAGGTTTTTGTCGACTATGAGAGAGCTGTTGACACAAACAAAACGTTAGATACACCTTACTACAACAACGGCCCCAAAACATTTCCAATAGTAGAAACAAAGCCGAAAACAAATACAACAAAAAAAAATTGCTGCATATCCAGTCAGCACAGGAAGTTGTCCAGGCCTCTAGGGGAAGCATTGAGTGGAACGGCTTGATTTTCAAATGTTTTTAGAATGTTTGTTTTTGAAGCGGGAAGAAAAGTGAAGTAAAGACGTGACATAAAAAGGTATGTATTCTTTTTTACATTTGGCCTCAGTGTCCCCCTCCCATGCTATTGTTTCTATCATTTGTATTTGCAGCACGTTGCCGTTGTTGCATTTCTTTTGGCTTTTTGTACGTGATTTTGACTACTGTATACAGACTGAAACTGTTAGTTACATTAGCTAACGCTTCAGTAAGTAAAATTAAACTTACGGAAATATTGTGCGACAGCATCCTCTGATGGTCTTGTTAGTGTACCTCCTGCTCAGGAAGTCTGAGTGCAGAAGTTGAGGAGTACGGCAGGCAGCGACCTGTCAATCACAGCTGTCAATCAACATCAAAGCCTTCTGTAAGCCTGGAAATCTTATTGAAGCATCCATCACCAGCAAACATATTACAGGACCTCAAGTAAGCCATTCAGAGCATAGTACTCTATGTGACACTTGAAGTTGATGAATGTTGTTTTTGAATGGGAGTTCCAGGTGGAGCCAGCATCTAGCAGCCATCAGTGACATTGCATTTTAAGGCAACTGAGCACAGGTTTCAGCCTCCAGCTGTGGTAGCTGCAGCTTGTTTTGAACCCAGCATGCTGGATGTCCCAAAGGTTAAACTGAACATGCCCCCTCTGACAAACAGAAGAATGTGCCTGCAGCTCTCAGGTGTCCGTTTGCGTAACTGTGTAAATGCAAAGCGAAGCTAGTCTTTCCTCACCGTGAAAAAAGGTATCATTAGTTAGAAAAGGTTAAAAACATGACCATGGTTGATGTTTGGCAAATGAATGGTACTCTTGAGGCTGAAATGGTGGATCGGCTTACAGCCGTTGCCATGTGACGTTTGTTTGTATCTGAGATCTGAGGATCCGAAGAGCCGTCACCCGGACGCTGAGTTCACTGTGCGGCGTACAGTTTGACAACTGAGTTCTTTTTTTT
Source organism: Gadopsis marmoratus (assembly GCA_036023855.1). Classification (NCBI taxonomy): domain Eukaryota; kingdom Metazoa; phylum Chordata; class Actinopteri; order Centrarchiformes; family Percichthyidae; genus Gadopsis; species Gadopsis marmoratus. Next base: position 6,185 of record JAVQJF010096886.1, on the reverse strand, counting down.
TTTTTTTATAACAGCATCTTCTAAATTCAAAACACTTTGTAAAAATGTTGCATGCACCTCTCAGAACCTCCCTGTCACTTTTACAGTCCCCACTTTATGAAACATAAAACTCTTCTTTCTCAGCAGCAGACGTGTTTTTTATACACAATTCTGTTTGGGTATTTTTTAAAAACTGATAAAAGTGGAACGAGGTGCTCAGTTAAATCAGGTATTCTTCAGTCAGAGGGGTGGAGCATCATCAGATCATCTGGCACCTTGAACATAAAATACATCCAGAAAGAATAGTGAACAATAGTGTTGAATACTGGATAAGCTGTTCTTTGCCATTTTATCTGAAAAATAATATGTCATGGAATTAGAAATATTCTCCTGGTGAACTAATGGACTAAAGGTCAGACTTCTCTGATGGAGACTACTCACACTTTATACAACAAAAAGGACATATCTGGGAGCCACAGTGGATATATGGGAATGTTTTAAAGTATCATTGTGGTGTTAGACATTAGATATATGTGTTATGCTGTTCTTTGTAATTTACACATACTATACATAACCTGGAACACAATTTCAGGTGTAAGAATTTCCAATGAAAAAGAAAAAGTCTTCTTTAGTAATTAAATACTGTAAACTAGCAACTGGAAGAGTTTAGTACATGTTTAAAAGATATTGAGACAATCCAGGTGGTTTTCTTTTTTCTGGAAGCAGATGGATGTCAGTGGTAATAGTCTTGTAAGCTGGACTAATAAATATTTTTTACATGATGTGTAACCTGAAAGATGTCGCTCAGAGAATGATCACCAAACTCTCAGCTCCTTAGAACCTTACTGCTTGGTTCAGTCTCTCATCAAACTGGTATTCAGCCATTCAGCATTTGTTTTCAATGCAAAGGGTCCAGTAAAGCCACTGTACACTACCTGCCACCTACCATGAGAAAGGTTGGTGACTAGGTGCTGGGGTTCCACATGGCTCACAAGTGGAGCCACTTCTCCTTCTTCCTGATTAATATTATTTAGGTGGATATAATCAATAAGCCTCATTTGGCATTTCCAGCTCTCTGCTCATTCATTTCCATTTTTATGGCATTTGTTTGATTTAAACTTAAACTTCCACATTATCCCCGAGCAGACGACGGTGACTCAAACCCTGTGCAACATGCTGAACCAAACCCTTTCTCATCAAGGGCCGCTCTGTTCCCTCTGGAAGCTTTAATCTTCACTTCTCAAACTCCCTCTTAACTGCCCCCGTAAAACAGTCTCATTTACCGCCTATAACCTCTCCACTTTGATCAGCCTCCCCTTGTTTCCCCATGGCACTTTTCTCCACTCCTTTACACCCTGCTGCCCTGCTTCTGTCAGATTAGCAACCAGGATGTTGTCTTAATATTGCAAGACGTCAATATTGGGTGATGTTAAATAACAACATAATACAAATTCTCTATTTCTACAATATCTGGGCATGGTAGCCTCAGGATTGTAGAGGTTAAGGTGGGATTAGACTCAGGTAAGTAAAACGCATGGGCATGGTTAAAGACAAGTCATCAGACACAGACACCCATCAGTGTCATCCTCTACTGAAAGCTGCACGATCATCCGTTCAAGACACAACTTCTTCACTCCTCTAGATTCCGTCGACTCTCCCTGCACTTTCTGCACACGCTTGCACTCTGGTTGCAAATACTGTAGGATGTTCTTGCTTCATGCCTCTGGATTATCCTTGGGTGAATTAGTTTTTCGTCATTTCTTTTTATTGTGTTTTTGCTGTCTATTCTCTTAAGAAGCCCTAAATCAATAAAAACTAATCTTCATTCCGGGGGAGTCAGATAGATGTCATTTTAATGTACGACGTTGGTTTGCTCCTTATTCTAACCAATTATTCCTGTAAGTATAGCGCATTAAAGGGAAATTCTTGTATTTGTTAAGATGGCTCATAGTTATATGCCCTTACAAACACGCTTTTATAACAGACAAAAGGATGTGTGAGAAAAGGACCAGACAAATAATTTACTGTAAAGTGAAAGCCAGTTTTGACTGACCCTCTGCCTGAATTCTCTCTCCTTCCTGCCTGTTGTTCCAGTGTTGTGCTGCTCGTTACACCTGACTGTCCTCATCAGCTCTCATTGTCATGTCATCAGGAGTTAGATCTAATGAGGGGCAGTCTCTCATTACCGCCCATCTCGGCTCACCCCAGTCTGACCTCTGACCTCTACCTCCCGACAGCTAATCAAGATTTTTCATTTACCTCTTTCCTCCCTCCTCTTCTTCTTTTAGCCTTATGGCCAACACCGTTTATTTTTTTTCCATAAATAATGACAGAATGTGTGAGAATAAAGAAGGAAAGGATGGTGCGCGACGGATTCAACTTTCCTCCCAAGTAATCAGAAATCAGGTTCAGTTTTGAAAAGAGTTTTTTGACAACGAAAAAATGTGTTAAATGTTAACCCAAAAAATAAAAAAGAAACTCTTGAAAAAATTATAACATTTCACCAATGAAGATGTGAACAAGGACCGCTACCAAGACTTCAGAAGGGGGTGGGGGGCTGGCAGTGGGGGTCACATGAAGGGTGGGGGTGAGGATTAGGGGGCAACAATGAGTTAAATGTTCCCCCTCCAGACCACGTAGAGGCCGAAGCATCCCCCCAGTGTCCATAATTTGTCTGGAATAATTGAGTGTGTGCGTGTGTGTGTGTAGCTGGGGCTCAGGCCTTGCTCTCGGGTAGTTGGAGGTGAAGGGGCTCTCCAGAGAGAGTGGAGGACCCTCGCTGTCAGACAGGAATCTGAAGAGACCTCCCAGTAGCCCTCAGTGGTGAGACCCTGCAGCTCCGTTTATTCACAACCCTCAGCAGTGGAGGGAGGCTGAGAGAGTGGAAATGTTCCCGTCATTTGATTCCAAATGGATACTGACATGTTTTGGTGATATGGGGCACACATGGACAAATGGCTACCAAGCCATGAAACTCTTATGCAACACTGACAATACTGTATAGAGATAAGAAAATAATTTTTTTTTTCTTTGTATAACTTTCCAATGGAAGCCAAAAATGAAAGATCCAAATTCCAATAATACACTCATTCCCAGATAATATTGGGAATGGGTGGAGTAGTGGTGTACTGGAGGACATAAACATTGTACTCAATGGAGGTGATGGAAGTGGATGATGGAGGTGGAGAAAGTGATGGTGGAGGAGGAGGAGACTGTATCTCCAACCTTGGCTTTATTGAAGCCAACAAATAGTCTTTCAGACTGCTGAATTTTCATAACATCATGCATGTGACTGGTGGTGTTGACTTGGGCTCAGCCACTGAGTGCCAATTTAAATGATGCACTGCCATCTAGTGGCATGACTGCAACATCTACCTCAAGTTACAGGTCTTCCTTAAACTTTTTTTTAAGAACTATTGGTTAAATATGATTTCCTCCAGTGACAGAAATATACACAAGTTTCATAATTGCAAAAGTATCAGAATATGAACCTTTTAAAAAAATGTTTTTGTTTAATTTAAATTTCTACAATGTGCTTAACTAAAAACAGTACATATATACAAATATTTAAAATTAGAATAAAATAAAAATAAAAGCAATACATACAGTTATTTATATACTTATAATGTACAAAGGTAATGATGGTATGTTATTCTAGAATGGTGCAGCCGTGTCCAGTCCCATGTTGTATTTTTTAATATATTGTTTCTAGGAACACAATGGCAGTAACATCCTACGACCACAACAACACTGGACATAGACTTTTGTTTAAAGCAAAGTTCTTCGTACCATTTATCCATTGATCCAGGGTGGCCAGCAGAGATCATACGGGCCAACCTTAACAACAGCAGACAGGCCTCGCGGGAAACGAAGGAAAACATTGAGGAAAGCGGAGTGCTGAGAGCCCAACCCCACAGTCCACCGCTCAGCCTCCTTCCTGCTAATGTCCAGTCTCTGGAAAATAAATTGGATGATCTTTGGATGAAGATTAAATTTCAGCAGGACATAAGAGACTGTGACATCCTTTGTCTGATGGAGACAGCTGACCCCGCTAGTGCCGGATCAAGTCATATGCCCAACCCGACTCCTTCATGGTTTGAGTCTGGTAAATCCAATGGTGGAGGGATTTGCTTCATGACTAACAACTGGTGCAACCCCAAGGGCATAAAGACTCTTTCCCGTTCCTGCTCGTCGAACCTGGAGAATCCGTCACTCTCATGGTGTCCATTCTAGCTTTCCCTGTGAGTTCAGCTCATGGCAGTATACATGACACCACAAGCGTACATCGACGTAGCATGATGTGTTATGCCGGCATTGATTGGGACATGTTACAGTCCAGTTCCAGAGAAGTCAGAGAGTTTATAGATGTTGTTACAGGCTTCATAGTGATGCTCGGCTGGAGTGAGTTCAGTCATTGGGGATGAGCACAATATGAGGAGGGCTCTGATGAGTGTGAATACCAGGAGAGCTGCAGGCCCAAATGCCATATCTGGGCGAGTACTGAAGTCCTGTGCAAATCATCTAGCTCCAGTTTTCACCACAATACTCAACATCTCAGTGGCTACGTCCGTGATTCCACCTGCTTCAAGAGATCCACTACTGTCCCTGAGCCTAAGAATGCTTGTCCAACCTGCATGAATGACTACCGACCACTGGCCCTCACCTCAGTCAGACCTCAGTGGTCACGAAACGCTTCGAGACAATGATCAAGGACTACATCTGCTCCTTCCTCCCTCATAGTTTGCATACCACCCAAACAGATCCACGGTCTCCCAGGTTCTGCACACCACACCACTGTCTCTCACACTGAAAGCCAGAAGGTTCGGCTATGTGAGACTGTTGTTCATCGATTGCAGACGAAAGACCCAGGAGCTGATTGCGGACTTCAAGAGAGCACAACAACAGAGGACGTAGACGCCACTAAGGATTAATGTGGAGAGGGTGAGCAGCTTCAAATACCTGGGAGTCCACATCACAGAGGATCTGACAGGAACAGAAAAACCCTCACTGTTCTCACTGTGACCATATGTACAAGATGTAATGACAATTAAACCATCTCCATTACAAATGAGCAAACTCCATCCGCTGCTGAAGGACATGTGCCTGAAAACGGACTTTGTGATGAGAATTTCTACTAACACAACCTTCAAATCAAAATGTAAATCGAATAATCCAGTTTGTTTGCTCAGTCTATCACAGCCATGCCCTTCACCTGGGGCTGTGCAGGGGGTGGAGGAGGTGATATGCCATTGTCCATCCTATTTGTGTTGAACATCACAGCATGAAACCCAGACATCCCCTTCTGATAACTTAGGAGGAACTGAATCTTTTGAAGTTGTCCGTTTGCTTTGTCTATCGCCTCTCAGATAACCTCCGACCTCTGTGACATAGGCAGAGGTTACTCTGGTTCACTTTCATTGTGGTCAAGTAAGGATATATGGCAGAGTTACACACATGACCCAGCGGTATCTGCATGGAAGCACAGAGGTTTTGACAAAGGCCTTAATGGAGTTCAGGTGCATGTCTCATTATTACAGTTATAATGCAGTACTGCTAGGTCCTGTGTGCAACTCTGCCATATACACTGCCTGGCCAAAAAAAAAAGGTCACACACTAATACGTCGGGTGCGGAGGAGGGAAGGAGGAACCCAAACGCAAATAGCCAGAAATCATAAAGTTCTTTAACGAAGACACAACTGAAAAGCACTAACAAGAGGTAAAGCGACCAGGGAGCTAACATCAAAGGGCAGGGAACACGGGAACCAGCCACACCAGCGATGACGACAGATACATAAACAATGACGCCACTGAGAAAAGCAACTGAACACACTTAAATACACAGGACACTAATGAGGGATGAACAACAGGTGAACACGGGGGAACAGGTGAAAACACTTCAACAATCATTGAGACACGAGGGTGGCTGAGACAGGACACAAACTCAAACACAGGAGAACTAAGGCAATAATTCACACCACAAAGAAAGCACGAGACCAGCAACAGAAAACATAAAAACCTGGATGACCAGCAATTTTCTAATGCTTAACTGACAAAAAAAACTGAAGTCATTGTACTTGGCCCTGAACACCTCCGACATACATTATCTAGGGATATAGTTTCTTTAGATGGCATTGCCCTGGCCTCCAGCACCACCGTAAGGAATCTTGGAGTTATCTTTGATCAGGAAATGTCCTTTAATTCACATA
>JAVQJF010096856.1:0-46033 GCA_036023855.1 Gadopsis marmoratus | reverse complement strand
CCCACCACTCTGGGAGAGGACCCGCGCTTGAATGAGGAAAACCCCACCCACAGGGGGCCAGTTGGGTTTTTTTTATATATATATATATATATATATATATATATATAAAAATTTGAAAGTGAAAGTCCAGCCCACACATTGTCTGCTTTGAAAAATTCTGGCCCTTGGTCACCTCATGGAATTGGCTCCCTGATGCAGCCGGTCCCTGGCAAAATGAGCCCTCAGGCCCGCAGCAAAAGCTTTAAATCATATGACATAGCAATAACATCCACAAGCCAATGAGACAACCTTTCTCATAAAACGACATCAGCCATTACAATTCCACTCATGGCAACAGTTGTGAAAGGGGTTCCTTTAAAGCCCATGCTTTCCCAGCAGAGGTCCCCTTGTATGCACCTGGGATATCGCAATGGACACTGTGCTTGAGGCTGAGGTGGAGGTATGAAACCCAACTCATAAAGTCATTCAATCTCAGCAGCCCCAGTGGTCATCATTTCAACCTGAGTGGTGAGTGGTATCTTGAGCTCAGTTTGAGCTATGAGACAGACTACCTGAGTGACATGCAATCTGCTGATAGGTGTGCCTATCAGTAGTCTAACTCCAATTCCTGGAATGATGCATTCTTCGAAGAGCAATTGCTGTTAGGGAGCTTTGCTCTGAAACTGAGGGATGGCATCTGACTCATTGAATTTGGATTATTAAACCAGTTATCTATGTATGTCTAAGTGTGAGTTGTCAAGTTAAGGTGGAAATGAAACTTGCACAAAATAAAATGTCTGCGTCACAGCTAGTAAATATGGTGTTGTACTTGTCTAAGTGCACCTATTCTCAAACAACATAGGTTCGCATTAAGTTTCAAGGCATGATAGACAACTGGCAATAGTGTAAAAAATGAACTGTTAATCTGTCCACGTATCATTTCTGTCAAACTTAAGAGCAAACATTTGTGACAAGAAGCCACCCTGTTCCCCAAACCCCGATTTTGCTTTTCTTTTTCTCCACCCATCTGAGATTCCTGTGGTGATGGCAAAAAAGCAGTGAAAGAATGAGAAGAGCTGCTCTTAAATGAACACCCACTCTTTAAAAATAGAAATGACCCTCCAAATGACAGTAAGTAAAAGTAGGTTAGAAGCCTCCATATTTCCAGTATGTCTGTATGTTTTATCCTGAGAACTAGAGGTGGAGAACTAGCTCATTTTATTGGCTTATTATTGGTCTTCTCACAAAAACAATTGCTCCACTGGCTGGATTGGCAATATTGTTGGTATGCGCTTCTCTCAGACAGTGGCCACTCATATTCTATTTCCCTTTTCTAACAGCAGTTAGCCTTTTCCTGGCAATTCACCTGACTTCCTGTACCCAATCAATCTTTGCTAAACTGGTCATGAAGACATAATACAACACATAATTTGGAGCAAGTCTTTGTGTACTGTACAGAAACTGATGGCAAAAAAATGTTTCACATTATAACCCCCTTGTATTCCATCTTGCTCTTACCCAGCTTTCCTCTCTGTCCACTCTCTGGCCTGGCTGAGCGATGGGCGATTTTCTGGAGAAGCACTCAGCCGAACAAAATGATTCCACACCAACAGACAGCAAGAGGAGGCGCTTTTGAAAGGCAAGGACAGCCTATGCATTTGTGTGTGTGCGTGCTCGTGTGTGTGTGTGTGTGTGTAGGACTGCATGTATTCACAATGTGATGTTTTCCTGTACTGTCAGTTTAGAGTTTTTTTGTATGGTACTCACTTCTTTAATGGCCTTAAGGCTTGGAGTTTAGGTTAAAACATTAAAATAACTTTTGGAATTGTATGGAATAATTAGAATATACAGTTAGTATTGATGGTTAAAGTAAGGGGAATCAGTGTAGCCAATGGAGGGTACTTATGAGGACAATCATGTTTGTGAGGGCATTTTATCAATAGAGAAAAGAAGCAAATAATGCCTTTATTTCCTAATCAGTCTTCTCCCCCAACTGCCCAACCTCAACCTCCCTGTCAGAGCTCAAGGCTGGCTGCCTCCAAAGAGCCGGGGCTGTATGCTTAAATGTAAAGGTAATCAGGTCCAGCATGCTGCAGGGATCCACAGAGCCAGAGAGAGACAGAGAGAGGCAGATGGGTCGATCCCAGGGGAAGTGTACAAGGACGGGCCACATCGGCAAATCCTGCACTCTCTTTCTACCTGTTGTGGAAAGTTATCTATCTCGATCGAGTGTCTTCGAATAGTGTTTCCCCCCTTATACTTTACCATTACCCTCCACAGTTGGGTTAGGTTAGGTTCTGGTTTGGTGTCAAGGAGATAACTGGTTAGGATAAGATTAGGTTCTTTCATTCTTATATCAATGAATTAAGCGGATCAACTTTTAGTTCTGAATAAGGATCTTCAAAATTTAGAGAAAGTATCTTTTGGAAAATGAGGTGTGCCAAAGTCATTTGGCATTGTCAAGCTATTGTTGTAGCTACAGATTTTGAGCATCAATTATACTGCCACTCAAAACTGTTTCTGTCTTCTCAACCTTCAAATATCAACTGGATCTTTTGAGATTTAGTTATTTATTATTTTAGCAACATTCAAAAGTTGAACACTAAACATAAATAGGTTCACTAAGAGGTATGAAATGATTCAGATTAAACAAGCGGATTGGATACTGGATTCAGACTGGATAAAATGTTAAAACTCCAACCCTCATTTAAATTCTCCATTGGTTAATCCCCTCGAGGCTCTGCCTGGCACCTGAGCAAAAGTCCATGTACTCACCACACAATCAGGGGGGAAGCACCCTAAAAACCCCGGTATGTGCATTGCTTGTCTCCCTTTTTCAACTCCAACATGTAGTATCACTCCTGACAAGAGAAAGAAAGGAAAATAGAATGGCTTCCAACAAAGTTTCAGTCGCCTGCGTCCCCCTGTGTCTCAATACACCTGCTTCCTGTGTTTGGGCCCGCAGCATCAGGATTCGTGTCGGGCATGATTTTCCGAGGCTAGTCACTCCCTCACTCTGGCGATGTGGGGGGGGGGTGGTGGCGGCTCGCCGCAAGTCGTGGTCGGACTACGACTTGGAGGCCGAACGTTGTGCGTTTGAGGAGGAGGAGTGAAGAGAGAAGAGAAAGGAAAGAAAGATTCGAGGCAGGGATGTCGGGCCAGTGCAGGACTCTGTCTCCAAACGCAGACAGCACCATCAACAACAGCCATATTTTCACAATAATAAACATAAATGGTGTATGGTCTCTGTGAGTTTATACATTCTGAAACACAGGTTGTTTAAGATTAGCATTGGTAGCTGTGACTTTTCTGGTAATAAGGTGGTTAATGTGTTTGTGTCTTTGGCTTGCGAGTCACCGCTGCTTTGATTGGCAAACTACCCGAGTGGGGAGTGTGCCAGAGAGCGGCTCCGCTCATTCTATGATAACCGCAGCTGATGGCGATTATCAGTGTGGAGGTATAACCCTCACACTCTGGTTTCATCACGCGTTCATAAGCGGCTTCGGGCTGAGCCACAATATCGCTGTAGCATAAATAGTACGGCTAGCAATGCTGGCATCGGCCATTTTGGCTCCAGCACCTCCATTCTGGTGGGTGACATCGCAGGTGAGTGCCGTGTGCAGTCATTCATGATCCGGAAAATAGCTGGCGGTCATAGCACTGTGGCAGCTTCTAACAAATGATGTTACGGAACATCCCCGTGTCCGTCAGTGACGACTGGGGGACGCTGGATCTGCGTCCGAATCCATCGTTTCAGCCTAAAGTCATCACCGCTTCTTTCAGGTCAAGGGTCATTCACCTAAGGTCCTTCCCCCCCCTCCTCACACAGTCATGGAGGAGGAGCGGCTTCACACATTGTGCCCCGTGCGCACTGTCTGCATCTATGTAGCACGCATAGCAATGTTTGGGATGTCTGACCAACTGTTTGTCACAGGGGTTGCGCTCGGGAGCCCCGTTGTCGGCACAGCAGCTGACTCACTGGATATGTTAAGCTATCCACTGGGGCTATGAGGCGATGGGGTGCGCTCTTCCAGGGGGGCCCGAGGGTGCATTCCACTAGGGGCATTGCAGCTTCGACAGCACTTTTCAGGACTGTTTGGTCGTTACCTGGTGTAACTCCAGTTCTACGAGTACATGAGAGGCCCTCTAACTCCCCACCCCAGCTGGCCCGGGGGGCTGTTGCTGAGATCTTCAAGGGAGACGAGCAATGCACGTACCAGCATTTTTATAGGGAAGGGTGATACCCGTAATTGGGTGGTGAGTACATAGACATTTGCTCAGGTGCCGAGGCGGAGCCTCGAGGGCATAAAACAATAATGAAGCCCATTAGAGGGCCTAGTGCTACTCATAGATCTGAAGTAACACCAGATAACTTCTATTATTCTACATGTTTTCTTGCCCGTGCAAAGGAACAAAGGCACACACACATGCACTCTGCTTTTATATATTTAAGTACATAATAGTTAGATTAGCTGTTTGATAAATAAATGCAACATTTATTGTTGTACAAGGGTTTAACACCAAAACCCTTCAACTTTTATGTGTTCTGATAACTACACACAGTTATGTGTAGGTATTAATTAATATAACACAGACTACTCTTGTTCGACTTCATGCTACATCCGGTACCTATATGTCTTATGATTTTTGTGTTTGCCTGATCAGATATCGTCATTCTTCTTGCAATCTGTTGGCTGAGGATCGAAGCCGATAAGAAAGCAATCTGGGATTCATGGGTATACATATGAACATACAGTAAAGATGCAGTGAACATGAATGTTCTTATTTTGAAGTGGGTGTCCCTCGAGAAATGTCACATTCAGAAAAACCAAAGAAAATTAACAATCTGATAAAAGACAGTGAAAGGTGAATGATAACAATGCCTATTTTCTTTTCCTCCTATAGAATATCTCATTCTCATTCGTATATTTTCCTGTTCTTGTCCACTTCTCTTTTTTAAGAAGTAATTTTTTTAAATAGAATTAAATGCAAATTAGAGTAGAGCTGATTATCATATAAACGGCTGTTGCCTAGAGGGGCAAGACACTCTTTATTTATTTATTTAGTCATATTTTTCACAGCTCCCCATAAAACTGACTTTAATCAGTCCACACTTTCTTTTAAAGACATAGGGGAATCAGGGACTAGTTCAAGTGAGGCGTGTTTGTGTATGTGGGCAGCTTGTATTTGTGTTTGTGTGTACATATGAGAGTTATGTGACCAAGAGCAGAGCAAGAGGCAGAGAGATCAACATGCAGCATCCATAGACCTGTACAGCAGCATTGGCATCATGTACACTAGTGCTGTACATTGTTCAATAAGCCGGTGTATCTGTTGCTCCATGTTCATAATCTTTAAATACTCACATTGAGGTCAATCACCTGTAAAGGTACACATCTAGAACAATGTTACACAGCTCCATAATCCTTTGCTTTTTATGGTAGCTGGATCATGTTTACAGGCACTCACCAGTGCAAGTGGTCTGATTTGAATTCTCTGGGAGTGAAGAAAACATTGTTCAGGCAATTACCTGGAACCAACATGGAGGGGAGAGATGAAGTGAAGTAGCGGGAAGCGATTTAGACAAAGACAAAGAAGAGAGTCTGAGCAACACACAAGAAAATCAACATAAGAATTGAAATTTCCAAAATAACAGTTTGTGATCGATTAGCTTTCATTATTCATCATTAACCTGTGAGAGGTTGACATGTCACTTGTCACCAAAGCAGCTAGTCTATGATAAAAACATGCTCAAAATGTAGCAAAGGTTTGGCAAAGGCAAGGTTCTGTCCGATATTCTATTTCTGACATCAAGGCTTTTCTGTTCCTTGACGTGGACAGTCGTTGATGTACTTGTTTCTTACCATCTCAATTACTGTAATCAGCAATGTCCCAGAACAGTTTGCCCAGAACACAGGGCCAGACTCCCCAGATCTCATATTGCGTCTCTTTTTTGTGCCTTTTAAAGTGTCTTGCAGTTTACGCACTACAAAACCCAACCGAACACATTGCATTACACATTTTAAATTTTTGGTGCTCATGAGTTTTGCACGTGTGTATATGTCTCAGTTCACACTGCTGCTTCACAGCGGGCAAAGTTGAAGCCACCAGTCTACTGAGTTGCATGTTCTTATCACGTCTCCAGGGGTTTCCTCTCAGTAGTCAGGTCTCTCGTTGCCTGTTAATCAGCCAGAATTGCCTTTTTGTTATCACTAGTATTTAGTCTGAAGTCATGTTCATGTTTCTCATTTTCTGTATGGGGGTATCAACAGCCTATATAACAGAGTTGTCCGCCTTCACACTTTATGCAACTTTTGTGGACATTTCTCTGTCACTATTTTTCTGTGTTCCCATTTCCAATCCCACCTACATGGCTCAACACCAAAACTTCTGTATTTGAATTGCTGACAAAAAAAAACTAAAGCTGTGGGAAGAAATTCTGAGGTCTGGAACCAGGCTAGTTTCCTCTCACAGTCCAAGGACATGCGGCTAGATTTATTGGGAAACCCCAGGGCTGACTATGTGTGAATGTGAACACATGACATGAAAGGAATCCACTACAATTAAATAAAAAATGTAAGTCACTGGCTTTTCACAGTATCGGCTGTGTTATTTTCTAATGTATTGCCCATTTTTCTTGCTTTATTATTTCCCTTAGTCTCAGTCCTCCTGGTTGGCATTCCATGGTCTGCCTCTATTCTTTCTCTTCTCTACTGTTCTTTAACAAAATATCACCTTTGTTTTAAAACTATATCTAAACAAACATGACTTGACTTTGCTCTGCTAACTATGGCACTTCCTTATGTAACAGCGCCAAGTGTTTGGGGCCAATGACCAAGAGAAGCTACACTTTACACAGCACATTCTCAAAAGAACTATGCAGCCCAAGTTGCTGTTGGGGCCATTTCATCCCAGCAACATCACATGGGATTCAGTGCACTCTGCTGTTTTTCAGTAGATACTCTTGATTTCTTTCTCTCACAGCCTTTCACTCCTGTCTCCTTGTATACCTGCGTATGCTTGTTTTAAAGCCTTTTGTGTGTTTTCACTTCATTATGAACTCTGTACCCTCTGAGTCAGTCCTGCAGTCTGGTCCTATAGGTACACTGCACTCTATAGCAACATCTCTTACTATCTGTAGCCTCAGGCATGGGGTATCGTGAGGGCAGGTGGGGCTCTGCTTCCATAGACCCCATCTGTCTTAATGTCTCAGGTGTCTCTCGGCAGGCACACACACAGACACACACGTAGAAATATACATCCAATGTATCACAGACTTCAAGCAATTGCAGACACCATCTGAGAATATATATCCAGGCTGCCTTTCTCCTGCATCTGACCGCAGGTGCCTATCATTTCCCATGCATTATTCCAGTGCTTGAAGAATGCCAGTGGTTACTCCCAAAAAGGACGGTGCGTGTGTGGTTGAACTCATCAGTCCTATCTCTAAGTTTCAGCAGGGACCACACAGCCAGTGCATTCAAATACCTCATTCTAGCTAAGTACCTGTAACAGGACTGGGCTGTTTGATGGGCAAAACAACATGGAACACTGAAATATGCATTAATATGCAGACTTAGTTTCAATAACTGTAAGCGGGTGAGAGAGAAATAAGGAGAGCGAGAGGTGATAGGCAGACAGATCAGCCTGGTAGAAATTATGAGCAATTAGAATAAAAATGTCTAATTTCAAACCCCACATAATCTGCCAAAAATGTTTGAATCTACTCTTCATTATTAGTTCACAGCATCACAAGTCTTTAGCAGTCATCTGTTGTGCAGTTGCTGATTGGAATTTCTATAGCATAGTTACATTACATAACTTTGTCATAGGGGCTATAGTATGTTTTCTAATGTTGCTCTTGTGAATATGAAGAATAAGAAGTATTGTCATATATCAGTAGTATGCCACAAAGTAAACACATCAAGCACCTCACCCCGTTGATCAAACCGATTAGAACTGAGGCCTCAATAACTCAACCCAAGGTTTGCCAAGTTAGCCATGAACGCATTCACATGAAAGGGGAGGTGTTTGCAGAATATGACCAATCACAAACATGACAAGTGTGCTGTCAGCAGAACGGCATGCTTTACAAACGAAGAGCAAACTATAATATTAGAGAACTATGAAGAATTTAAGTTAAGTCCTTTAAGTCCTTTAATTTAAGTCCTGCAAGTTGTGAGGTGGGGAGTCCATGGATTGGACTTGTTTGTCCAGCACACCCCACAGATGCTCGATTGGATTGAGATCTGGGGAATTTGGAGGCCAAGTCAACACCTTCAACTCATTGTCGTGTTCCTCAAACCATTCCTGAACCATTGTTGCAGTGTGGCAGGGCGAATAATCCTGCTCAAAGAGGCCACAGCCATTAGGGAATACTGTTTCCATGAAGGGTTATACTTGGTCTACAACAATGTTTAGGTAGGTGCTACGTGTCAAAGTAACATCCACATGAATGGCAGGACCCAAGGTTTAGGAATATTGCCCAAAGCATCACACTGCTTACGCCAGGTTGCCTTCCTTCCCATAGTGCATCCTGGTGCAGAGAGTGATGTGTTCCCCAGGTAAGCAAAACACCTGCACCCGGCCATCCACATGATGCGAAAGAAAACGCAATTCATCAGACCAGGCCACCTTCTTCCATTGCTCCGTGGTCCCGTTCTGATGCTCACGTGCCCATTTTAGGCACTTTCGGTGGTGGACAGGGGTCAGCATGGGCACCGTGACCGGTCTGCGACTACGCAGCCCCATACGCAACAAACTGCAATGCTCTGTGTGTTCTGACACCTTTCTATCAGAACCAGCATTAATTTTTCAGCAATTTGAGCAACAGTAGCTCTTCTGTTGGATTGGACCACAAGGGCCAGCCTTCGCTCCCCACGCGCATCAATGAGCCTTGTCTCCGGTTAACCAGTTCTCTGGCCCTTGTCAAAGTCACTTACATCCTTATGCTTACCCATTTTTCCTGCTTCAACACATCAAATTTGAGGACAAAATGTTCACTTGCTGCCTCATATTTCCCCCCTCATTGACAGGTGCCATTGTAATGAGATAATCAATGTTTTTCACTTCTCCTGTCACTGGTCATAAGGTTATGGCTGATCGGTGTATGTCTCTGTTGGTCTTAGCATTGTTTTTTTATTGCAAAACTTGATTTTCTGAAAAAGTAGATTGCATGATTGTCAAATATAAAAATCTGCATTTTCTTGTTTTCTAGACCCCTTTACCTGAGCAGGAGGGTCCCTCTACAGGGTTCATGGCCAGCTTTGAGTTAATGAGCTCCAAGGATGTGGCTTACCACATGACTTCCTATGACTGGGAGCTTTTTCACTGTGTACATGAGGTATGGCTGTGAGACCAGGTGCCATTTGATAGAATACCTGTTTTTAATGTTACAGCATAACTTAAAGTTAATTTCCCTATTTTGTTCACAAGAAGATCAGTTGTGTTTTTCGTTTGCTGTCCAACAGCTTGAACTCATCTACCACACATTTGGGCGACAAACGGTCAAGAAGACCACTGTGAACCTGGACCTGTTCCTGAGGAGGTTTAATGAAATCCAGTTTTGGGTGATCACAGAGATGTGTCTGTGTTCTCAGCTCAGCAAAAGGGTGCAGCTTCTCAAGAAGTTCATCAAAATTGCCGCCCAGTAAGTGGACCTTGTTTCACTGTCTATTCTGCTCTGTTTTCTTTGACTCAGTTAGCAGTTCTGTTTAGTCGCTGCTCTAACTTACCTTTAAATGTTTTCCGTCAAAGCTGCAAGGAGTACAGGAATCTGAATGCCTTCTTTGCTGTCATTATGGGACTGAGTAACCCAGCAGTGTGCAGGTTGAGTCAGACCTGGGAGGTGGGTACCTGTCCACAGTCAAAATTGTTCTTATCCTAACTGGAGGTTAAGCTTTAGTGTCATCTGTTTTCACAGAAACTTCCCAACAAATTCAAGAAGTTTTATGTGGAGTTTGAAAACTTCATGGTAAGCTGAAACAACTAATTTTGTACTTCAAAGTGTCTCCACCTTTGAGTTGTAGTGTTTTCTATCTAAGCATATGCTGAATTGAAAATGAGCATTCTTGCACTGTCAGCTGGTCAAGTATGGGTTTAGCAGCATCATCCTCGGCCCAGGACCATGATGGATCGGTTTAACACGGTGACGGTAGATCTCAGAACAGTGCGATTGTTTCCACAGGACCCGTCCAGGAACCACCGGGCATACCGACTGACAGTTTCCAAGCTGGAGCCTCCCATGATTCCCTTCATGCCGCTGCTGATCAAAGGTCAGAGTGGTTTATATGATGACCGTTTATTTTTACTTTAGCATCATTTTGACCTGTACGTCATTGATCTGTTGTTGAATTGCTTCTTCAACAGCTTTAACCATCTTCCCTGGTATAAGCTGTTCTTACTCCACTTCCTTGTGTTTTCCAGACATGACATTCACTCATGAGGGCAACAAGACATTTATTGACAATTTGGTCAATTTCGAGAAAATGGTGAGGGTCTGAAGGTGCACATTATTGTCTAACAGTTGGTGTAAATATTTTTTTAGCCATTCAGAACTGATTATAGCTCTTTGTCTTTCAGCGGATGATAGCTAACACACTGAAGATAGTGAGATACTGTAGGAGCCAACCTTTCAGTAAGTGTGCGTCTCGAACATTTATTTCATAATCACGAAAGCTCGCTTGAAATACCAAATGCTTTGATAACAAATAATGGATTTCGACTCCAGTTTTATCTTTTGATTTTTTTAGGGTAATTTATTTGACTTTTTTATTTTAACCTATCCAATTTGATCAGGTCCATATTCACCTCTCGCCAGCAAGAACCACCCAGACATTCGGACTTACGTACGTCAGCTCAGTGTGATCGACAACCAAAGGACGCTAACTCAGCTCTCTCATGGACTTGAGCCCCGCAGGTCTTGAAAGCACTCAGGGACAGAAATGCTACACTCTGATGCTGATACACTATATGGCATGTGCTTGAATTGGGATCAATTTACTCCAACCCAGGCAATCACATGTAGGACCTAATGACGTATTAGATAATGAGATATTGTTTCAGATGCTGTTGCCTGACTTTTTAAGCCTTATATTATAAGGTTATATTATTACAACGGTAATTGTTGGTGGGTGAAGTATCTCGCATATCACTGTACTGCAGATATGGCCATCATCTCCAAGTCAAACAAGAGCAACAATTGAAGAAATTAACAATCTTAGGGGGGTCTCATTCATCCAATTACCATTTCAGACGTAAACACTATGTGATGCTGATGCTTTAAAAATGCCAAGTCTTGATATTCCTGATATTCAGTTGTTTCGTATCTTTTGTATCAAACAATATTTATACATATTTAAGTTTGTGAGAATTGTACGCGTTGTAAACTGTATATAGATATTTATTTTGACCTCAGCATGCAAAGAATTATTATGATTGGCTGACTTTTTATTCATGTGAGCACATTTGTCTTTTAGAGTCTGAGATACAGTAAATGTCTGAGAACCTTTTGTGTGCTTTAAGTATTAAATATTTTAGATGTATTTGTGCGGCGTATTGTAGTTTATGTTTTGCCATTTTGTTAAGACATTGTTTACAATCATGGCATGTTAAAATACCATAACCTTTGTAGTATGCAGTTTAATTTCCTGTACAATAAAAAAGGTTCTGCTTTGAGAATCAGTATATTGGAGTATGCAGTTATTAGTGCCAGAGTTGTTTAGTTAGGCACCCAGTTTCAGTCAGTCTTTGTCCAAGATATCTTCATCTGAGAGGATTGAGGACGAGAGGAGGACAAAATATGGGACAATAGAAGGAGAGAAACCTCCAATAAGACATCAGAATTACTCCTGATCTCCCGAATTTAGCTCTTAATGAAATAAAATAAAAGTTGTTAAAATATTAGTCTAATGAAGTCTAATCCTCATTCAGGCTCCAGTGATTAAGTGCATTTAATCTTATCTGAGGGTAAACATCCATTTGGTACCATTAATTTCCAGGAACACATGGGATCATTTGTTTATGTATATTGTTGAGATTGAAACAGATGGTCAATATATATTGTACATTCTCCAAAACTTGGGAAAAGACAACTTTGAAAGATAAAATCTGCATGATACAAATTTGGCATTCAAAAAATAAAACGTGAGCCCTGTCCCTATGTGTCTCAGCCTTTTCAAATCAAGACTGAAGACTAAGCATTCAGGACCTTTATGTATGTAGGATTAGAATTTAAAAATAATGAAGAACTCAAGTACTTATTATGTAGGCAGAATGGCCATTCTCAGGGTTATATTACGCATTATATAATTACATTATTACTGATGCATTATAATCTTCCTAAATGTAGACTATGAGGCAGATCTGTTGTATTGGATTGCATCAGGGAGTGTATATTGTACACAAAATCTTAATCTGTAATGTAAGTATTAACTGTGGTTGTCAAAGAAATGTAGTGGAGTCACCAGTACAATTATTTGTATATAAAGTATAACAATGAAGTACCATAATGGAAATTGGCCTACCTCAAAACTTTACCAGAGTAAATGTAATGAGGTCCACTGAAACTAGATTTAGGAAAGGCAAGTTCATTTGTGCAGCGCCAAAAACGAAGGCAATTCAAAGTGCTTTATGCATAACAATAAATTCAACCACGTAATAAAAATGAGAGCAAACTTTAACCCAAATAATATAAAATAGTATAAAGAGTATTTGACAAGAAAGCTATAGTGCAGTGCAGAAAGTTACTTTTTGTCTAATCTTGCAAAGTGCAGAACATTTAAGTGACCTATACAGCATTTTGTTGGCGCTCTCGACTGGTCCGCGGACCACACGTGGGGCACCACCGTCCCAGGACGTGTAGGGAAACAACATTGGCGTTTGTCCCACTTTGGTCCAGCGGGGGGAGCTGTTGTCATCACGAGTAAGCTCAGTCGGTGTTGGCTGCTGCTGGGAGAAGTTGTGCAACCGGTAAAAACACCGCGCGGAGAGCAGTGAAATCTAAAACACGTCACACGAGACTTCCCGGAACTCCTGACGTCTCCGGCCGTCTTACTGAAAGTGCGTCTTCTGCCCCGGTGCGACCTGCACCGACGACGAGCTGCTCTGAAGCCTAAAACTTCACCCTTTAATGTCGGTATGTATGTTTCTAACGTCAGAGACTGAGTGTAGCCGTTGGACACCGCGTTCACAGCCTGCAGGCATCAGTGTGACCACTTGGGTCGTAATGTACAGTACAGGCTGTACAGCAGTTTACACCAAGGGCTCGTAATAATACTAATAATACAGGTTATTTGCCACTGTCTAAATTCTTGATAGTCAACTTTGCCCTTTGCTTTTACAGGTTTGAATATTGTTTATTATATATTATAGTCTATATTATTATTGAATAGTGCACTATGTCTGAAATGCAGATTACCGCCAATAATAATCTCATCCACGCGGACCTCGATCACTGTAAGATCATAGATTACTAAATAAGATTGTGATGTCGACATCTGGATGTCTCTGTGGTTAACTGTCACGATGCTGCTGACTGTTAGGATGAGGAATAGCAGCTGACAGGTCACCATACTATTTGCTAGCTTCGTGTGATGTATTTTTCATTTAGTTCTGATTACTCTAAGTACCCGCGGTTTGACATATGGCCATTATTGTAGCGGTGTTTGCTATTGAGTGAGAACTGGCAGGAGGGAGAGCAGGAGCGCAACCATATCCCAGTAACCCTGGCTTCTTGAGTGGACGGACAATACTGTGGCCTGGTCCGCTGTGCAGATTGCTGCGAGGCTAAGTATAGCATGAATACAAGTAAATCACCAGAAAGCAATGGCCCCCCTTTGCGACAATGGAGGCATTTCCCGCTGGGATAGATAGCAGTCCCAATAGAGACCCAGGTAACAGCCTTTTAAAAGCTGTAATTGCTCGGCTGTAAATGGGAAACCTACGAACAATAACAGAGCTACAATTTCCTGTAGTGATGGAATTATTTCTTTACAAGATGCTTTTATGCTGTTACGGACAAACAAAAGGATGTGATAATCAATTTGTGTGGGCTCCCATTATGTTTCTAACCCTGGTTTACACAAATGCGGCATGTATGGTCTGTTACACAGGCAGGAGGAGCTCATATTGTAGTTGAAAAGATGACGAGAAAATGAGGGTTCGTCCAGGTTTTTGTCTTGAAACAGTCAGCGACAGTTGCTCTCTGCTTGTGGCCTTACTTGTACTGAACACAGCAGACTATGGTGGAATGGTTTGTGACTTTGGGTGCATGAGCACAGCATACCAGGCATGCCATCGTCTTTATACAAGCAGAGTCTGGACCCTGAGCTCATTGCTTACTCGTGCTGATGATGAAGAGGGTGCGTGGAGCAAGAGCAAGAGACAGGAGGGGATGGTCAGTAAATCACGGAGCTAAAACCAGGGATATGACACTGACACCATATGCAGGATCAGTGCTGGAGTCCCGTCTCTCACCTGCAGTCAGTCTCCAATGGTGTGTTTCAGAGCGAAGCTGGTCATTGAAGTGTCCTGTAGGAGTAAGTTTCTTTGACCGTAGAGGACTTAGTTGAGTGAACCAGACTTCCTTCCTTCCCTGTGTGATCTCTCCCCCCCCCCACACACACACAGAAGCTGACTCGGTGCTGAGTGTCATTATGAGATGTCGTCTCCAAGCGCCTCCTTCGTGCAAATCAAGTTCGATGATATCCACTTCTACGAGAACTGTGGCGGCGGGAGCTTCGGAAGTGTGTACCGAGCCAGGTGGATCTCCCAGGACAAAGAGGTGGCGGTGAAAAAACTGCTCAAGATTGAAAACGAGGTAGGAGTCATAATTGCCTGGGCTTTTCATATACTTTTTAATTGTCAGTATAGTAATCATTTTAATTGCTACCCAATTTAGCAGGATGTGGTGACTTCTGTACCCATCACTCATGGTCATTATACTCCCCCACTCTTGTGTTGCAGAAGAAACATTATTGCCAAATGAAAGAATGTATTTGGCACAATTACAGCAGGGACTGTTCTTGAGATCCCTTTGAAAGCTCAGGCTCATTGTCTTAAAGACAAGAAAGAATTATCTTTGAGATCTTTTCAGGGAAATTGTATTACATTTGCTGGCCTGTGATGGGAAGGATGTTCAGAAAATGACTCTTCGTTTTTCCTTTATGAAATTGTAAAACGATCACAGATATCCATTCAACGTCACTCAAGTGTTGGAGAGATGATTGTTCATTGAAAATAATAATGTAATCCTTTCACATTGAACCAATTGTTCATTTAATTATAGTGTTTGGCTACAATTAAATGAATTGGTTTTGTCAGGTTTCTGTGCATTCAAGGAATGGATTCACAGTGATGTTTCTGGGCCAGTATGTTATATTAATACAACTCTTAACTACTTTATTTTAACCGTGCAAGGCTCTAGGGATGGGCCACTTTGGCCCAGACTGAAATATCTCAGCAACTAGTTGATGGAGTGGCAGGAAATTTGGTACACATATACATAGTTCCCAGAGGATGAATCCTAAAGACTTTTCCTAATGACCTTTACCTCTAGTGCCACCAGCAGGTCAAGGTTTTCACTTATCCTGTGAAATATCTCAACGTCTACTGGATGGATGGGTTAGCACAAGATTTTGTACAGATGTTCATGATCCCCAGAAGATGAATCCTACCGACTTTGGTGATCGCCTGACTTTTCCTCTAGTGCCACCATGAGGTTGACGTTTGTAGTTATTTTGTGAATTGTCTCAGCAACGTGTGGATGGATTGCCTTGAAATTTGGCCCCAGCATCCGTGTTCTGCTCATGATGGCAAACCTTAACTTTTCATCACCAAATTTCAGTTTGTCCAATACTTTGGTTTATTATATAATACCTGCAAAACTAATGCCATTCCCATTGGCCTCAGCTGTAATTTGTGTTTAGTGTAGTGCTAAGTGCCAACTGCTAACTCGCTAAACTAAGACAGTGAACGTGGTATACGTTAGACCTCCTTAGCATCAGCATGTTAGCATTGCATGCTGACATTAGCATTTAGCTCAAAGCACCATTGGCTGCTTGCATGGTTCTAGACTCTTAGTCTTCTTTAGAAATTGATGTAATGATTTTTAGACATTTTTATAGTGACCTGCATTCTCGTGAAAACGTCCCAGTTGTGTTTTCTCCTTCTGTGTTCATTGCTTAGGCTGAAATCCTCAGTGTCCTCAGCCACCGCAACATCATCCAGTTTTATGGCGCGGTTCTTGAGGCTCCCAACTATGGAATTGTCACAGGTAAGATTTTTTAATTCTAACGCCTTCATATTGACCGTGCCATATATAGATATATACAGTGTGTCTCGATAATAATAAATGTACAACGGAGCTGATAGAAAACGCAGTAGCCGAATGTGTTTGCAGTTGCAGTTTGCTCAACACTGAATGGTGCAGAGGTTTCTATGGAAGCATTAGTGGCTGCCAGAGGGTTCAGGAAGTGCACACATTGATACAGTAGTTGTGTGCTCCTGTTTTGTTTTGTGTCTAGGTTAGTGGCTGAGAAGAACAAAGCTCATGCAGCAAGGGGCCCTCTGCACAAACTTTGATCAGGCAGGCGTGTAGAGGTCCTCTCTCTTCTGCTGCTGTGTTTTGTGTTCCTCGCTGTAATAGCGTTGACCTCCCCTCTCCATTCTGTAATGATAAACCTCAACATTTAGATGTAAGACCATCAACTGGATTCTTCTGTCACCCTACACAGAGTTTCTTAATTTGCCTTTTCTCATGTTTTGCCAAATTGTGACATGAGTGTTGCCCCAAATCACAGGTTAATGATAATTAACTTATACAAGCAGCATAATATGCAATAGTTTATGTAATAAGGCCTGCAACTAATGCAATTCCTCAAATCCTGCATTTTAATTGAATTTCAAAATTGTTCAAAATAGATTTTTTGTCAATTGTCTAATCACTTAATGAACTTATTATTTCCGCAGTACATGTAATTGAGACTTGATTTACAGTTTACATTAAGATCATTCCCTTTTTTCTGAAAAGAGGCTGAAAGCCCACCAGGCAGAGAACAGCAGTTTGTTACAAAGAGTTCAGCCTACATGTAGATAGGACGCTGTGCTATAGGCTCTGAACATGTTTCCTCTAGATCAAAGGCTAAACTTGCGAGCCTCTTGGGTTGGACTAATAAATAATGTTTGACAGGCCCATTATTTAAATGTCTGTGACATTCCGCGATTACTGCGTGTTTCCGAAACCTTGGGATTCCCCACATGTCATATTCTCTGAATGTCTTGTCCATAGTGCTACAAACATCGCTCCTCTTCCAGGAAAAGGTTGAACACAAAGTCAGTGAAAGTCCTAAGACATGCAAGATGTTCTTTGTTCCGATGAAACTGATAAAAACAAGCTGTAGTTCACACTTGTCCTCACTAAATCAAATGTGTTTATGGTACGTTATATGTTACAGTGAACTGCGATTAGTTTTTTTTTTCCCACGACCAGGGGTGCTGTTACTTCACATTAGAACTATTGGCAGAATATTTAGTCCAAAGCACCTCACACTAAGTGCATTCAAACTCCATAAGAACAAGAGATAGATCCTGTCAAAAATCACAACAGCCTCATTAACAAACGAGCATGTTTAGTGATGCACATACATTCCACTGAGTCAGTTATCAAATCTAATCGTTGCAAATAACACAAGTACTTCAAGTTTTATTTGTAAGAAATTTGACTTCTCTTTTCTTCTCTTCTATTGCTTTAAAACATGGCTCGATCTGTCTGACGTGTGCTATTTGGAGGGTGAAAGTTGAGTGATAATCACTGAGACATTGTAGTTCTGCTTTTCTATAGTTACCTTTATATTACATTATAGAAAGAACCCTGCATTTGTTCTTTTGCATCCACTGTAATGTGCATACTGTAAAGTATCTATCAAAGTATTATGCTTATGATTTGTTGGGTTCACCTCTGTGTTGTCCCTCCATATAATCATTGTTTTCCTTCATGCGTCACTGTAGCTCTCTGACTAGGTTGGCAACAGGGTTGAAACTTATATAAGCAGTGTCAGTGTGTATGTGTATGATTGTAAAAACAGTTTTTCTATCTCTCTACTGCAGCGTTTCTCTATTGTTTGGGCGCCGGGGTTTTGAAAATAGGTGACACAAACACCAAAAACTGTGCTTCAGTTTGCAAAACAGCAAATGCACGCTCCAAATTGTGTTGTGGAGCAATGCTATAACAAAACACTCCTCACTCAAGACAAAAATAAAAAAACATCATCATGACATTCAAACTCACCCAACCCCCCAACTTTCTTTAAGCACCTTAGATGAATAAATATAAAAAAAGATAAAGTGTGTATTTTACTGCATAACGTTCCTGTCATTTACATCAGGACATAGATTTTTCTCCACATCACCCCCTCCGAAATGTTCTCCCTGTGTGACACATCCGTCGTTGGCATGACAACAGTCACCTCAGGTCAATTTCTTTACCTCAGTGACTTTGACGTGCATATGAGATTTGAGTTTGTAAAATTTCCATCCCCACACTGAAATAATTGTGTCCTTTTATTGAGAAATGGAGAGTGGTAGAAGATATTGGAGAGTCTCCTGACATGCTGAATTACAGTATTATGAAACCTCACCCTGTACAATATGACACTGTAACAAAGATGGGCAACTGCTGCCTCAGATTTTCTCATCCGACATTCACATGGCTCCTACAGCTGCAAATCCTCGGTCTCTGCTTTATTTTCATTATTTTTAGCACACACCAGGTAGCTTACCGTACCCTTTTCTTTATTAGGAAGAGGACTGAGATTATTGTGAGCATAAGACTGTCATGTGAAATCTTTACCCCGTGTCTACATTTGTGTTAAATGCAAACATGATTTCTATGTAATAGCTGTGTGAAAAGTTAAGAGAACTAAAAAGAACCATACATCATTAACACTTAAGTGAAAATGTGACGTTGCGAACACTACATTTGCAGTTTTAGAGCACGACTTGCAGAATTGCATCGACACAATGGAGAAAAACTCACGGCACATGGCACCTTAGAAGCAGCTGTGAAAGAGAAATGTTTTGTTGTCAAGGAGCTGGTTGGTGTCTCTATTCGTCAAAGCAGAATCTAATTAGCACCAGATACAGGAAAAAGCTTTATGGCCAGCCTGACCATGCCATGTCCACATTCATCAGCCCTGTTATAAATTTCCTCAGTGTGTTGACATACAGCACTAGGCCCGGGCTGTTCCCTCTTTCTAACAGCCAATATCTACAACCTATTTGAGACACCTGTTTGTCTCCGTTAACCTGCATGCGTTTAACAATATCTGCTGTCAGTCAGCGGCCTAATAAACCTAATGAATTAAGGTTTGTTATTCTTTTGGGGTAAAGGTACATTTACCTGTGAGGTGCACTGCAAGACTGTTTGTTGTTTCACACAAGCTGATTAAACCTCTCCTATGACATTAGACTCCGAGGGAGGTGGATGATGCTAACAATGAGAAGCGCAGTTCACTACAGATTATTATATTATCTATGGAATGCGGATGAACATATTCAAGCACAAAGTACAGAAGCAGACAAGTCTTCAATTGTAGATAAGCTTATTTAAGATATAAGTTTGTACGTCTGCTACGCCAGTGACAGAAGCCATGCAAAATTCAGACTCATAATAATAAAAACCATCTGTGTATTTTATGATTGTTAATTAGACTCCTGTCTTGGTGTTTACATTGTGTTGCAAGATGATTGGGTTATTACGCACTAACAGAGGTTTCCTGCTGTTTTAGCTGGTATAATACTGCTTGTTTATCTCATCTTTGTTCAAGAACTTTACTTCACAAGACTAGAGCGCTGTCTAAAGATAGAAAAAAATGTTGATTTGCCTGTTCTACATACTTTTCTGCTTTGTCAAAGCTTTATTTCTATGACTTAAACAGTCTTGTAAGGGTACGCTTGTTCCCCATTGGAAGTGTGTAAAACATTTGAAAACAGAGCAGAAAGATTATTCCTTTGTATTTTAGATAGATTTGATAACATGTGGGCTCCTGAGGGAACAGTTTACACTGTGATGAATTGAGCTCATCCACAGCGACAGGAGCAAGCTGTAAACAAGAAGCTGTCAGATGGCTTCCAGGAGTCATCTGGCAGAATTTCAATTTTCAATTGTTTTCATGTATTGCTCTCACATACTGCACTCACGTGTCTAATGTAGCGCCTCAAAAGAACAGGTTTGTCACTGTGAGACGTTTTACCATCACAAACTGTCAGTCAATCCCAGTGATGCAAACTCAAACATAGTCACATTTCTCCACAGAGTATGCAAGTGGTGGGGCGTTGTATGATTACCTGTCCAGTGCTGACAGTGAGGAAATGGACATGGGGCAGATCATGACATGGGCTGCAGAGATTGCCAGAGGTAAATCTGAACTGCAAATTATTCAAATCAATTGTGTCTACATTTGTCCGTCATGTAATGTAATTTCCATAGAAATATAATAAGCAATCATTAACTGATGCAACTCTACATTATTAATTAATGTAATTTCTTAGTAGGAGACCTAAGATTGAACCTTGAGAACCCCTGTATGGATTATGTAGAATTTCAGAGTTCCAAACTTTAGCTACAACAACTTGAAAACTGTTTAGCGGGTCATATCTTAACTACCCACAAGTAGTCCTATTAAAGCCAGTTTGTCTGTAAGGAAGTCAACATATTATGATATATGATATCAAATGCCTAAGACAAATTATTAAACAGCAGCACTCTGCTGATTTATCCAATTCAAACCCAGGCTGAAGTGGCGCTGTGCCGAGGTCTAAAAACCAGATTGTCAGCAGGTTAACTCAGACATTTTGGTAACAAACAGCCTTGAAAGATGTGAAAGTATTAAAAAAATTTACAAAGCAAGAAAGAAGCTTTGACTTTTTGCTACTGGCTTTAAACCTCATCTCTTGCAGTCATTATTAGGACCCGTGTTAGTGTGCTTTAGTGTGTGCAGGTAGTGGAGGTGGACCTTTACGTGGAAATACAAATAAGCAAGAGTCAAGGAGTCTTGATTTTCCTCATTAGTAAATCCCTAATAATAAACATTTCTACACAAAGCAAGGCCTCCCACAGATCATAGCTGCTCCACACATACAGTATTTCAAACAGGCTGGGGTGGACCCTTTTGGAGCATTATCAGTTCAAAGATCCAGCAGTTTATACAGAAGTTTCCATTGAGCTCCCTCTGAATTCAAATCTCTTTATTTCTGCTTTAGGAATGCACTATTTACATTCAGAGGCCCCCGTTAAGGTGATCCACAGAGACTTAAAATCCAGGAATGGTAACGTATTTTCATTTTTTTTGTGTCCTCAACAACATATTAATTTGTATATACATGAATGCTACATATTCTTTAAGGTGAAAACATGCTTTTATTGACTTTTAAAACATTATTTCCTCTTTCAGTTGTTTTGGCAGCAGACAAGGTTCTCAAGGTAGGTTTTCATTGTGACATGTAGAGCCTGTCTGGATATGTGTACTGTCTGGTTAGCTGAAAGTTTCAACTTTTATTTCGAAATTTTAAAAAGGAGTAAGAGCTTGAAATACTAGCATGTTATTTAGCTACAGTATGTGGACACAAGAGGGCAGTGACTAACTTGGCATGTACAAGAAACCACTGACAGCATTAAAACTGCTGTGCTTTACTGTAGATTCTTTGGTGAAAGAGACTAGTAGAAAGAACATTTAACAATAAACTCATGACAACATACAGTATTGTGCCGTTTATTTGCAAGACAGTTTGTGCTTTATGGAAAACTGTTCAATAACTGCAAGCATACTTTGAAGCCTCTTCTGTGTGTATCTGATCTATCGTAGAGCCTCATTTTCTGAAATGAAACAAGAGCATAGTTTGCCAAATTGCATTTGCCTGTGATACTGCAGTGAGGAAAATAGCAACTGAGTCCAGGTCTAAATGATGTGATTCCAGTAGAGTAGATACCCACATGTGTTGAATTTAGTAATCACCATCACCACCACATGCACACTTGCAGGTTATTATGGCCTGGTTTTAAGTATTACATACACATAGTAAGTACGTTGTTCTAATAATAGTGGTTATGGATTCCAATCGCTAATCTCAATTCTGGTTTCTTCACTTCAGATCTGTGATTTTGGGGCATCGAAGTTCCTGACCCACACAACACACATGTCCTTGGTGGGCACATTTCCCTGGATGGCTCCGGAGGTGATCCAGAGCCTGCCTGTGTCTGAGACTTGTGACACGTTCTCCTACGGTGTGGTGAGTGATAAGTAGGGAAGGAGGGGAAGTAGCATTCACATAACTCTTATACAATTTTCAGATTTCAATTTCTATAGATCGTTGTTTTGGCACATATATTGCCAGCAATCATTTGGCTGACATATGGTGTCTAGGACAGTTGGCCTTATTCTTATAATAAAAAATTATTCTTATAATTAAGAATAAGTGCTGTGCACAAGTGTTATGATTGGTCTCAACTCCCAAATTATTTATGAGAGCTCCTGAGGCCTCCTAAGTCTGTCACAGCAGATAGCTGAAGCAAAGGACACACAACAAAGAAAAAATATTTTGGAAATAACCCTAACTTAACATAACTTGAATACAATTAAATGCTCACACACTAGGGTGATTCTTCCTAATGTACACATTAATCACATGCCTATTTAACTATGAAAGAAGCAATAATTATTATATGGACTGTAAAAACAAAGAATTCTGATATTTCAAATAGTATATCTGATTTTTTTCATCATAACTAATATCATGGGGAAATATCTTACACAAGAGTCTTTTTTGCATGTTTCAATATATTGAAGCATTTAAAGTATATGCTTATATTTTATAACGAGTAAATATAAAGAAAACAGTGAATGATGATAGTCTTTCAAAGGCATTAATCATGACAAAATGTACATGAACTTGTTAAGACTGATGTGATGCAGCACATGCACACATGACCTCTGGAGGCCTGCTATTGGCTGATTGAGTGCAAGAAAGAGAGCATTGTGGGTGGACATAATTGTAGTTCTTGACTACTCTGGGAGCCAGATGAATCTGCAAGCTCATTGTTTATTTGCTCTGGTAGATGTGCCGGGTAGCCCCTCCCATTCAGACTGCTTACCAGCCGACCAGGCCCTGGTCGGGCCAATCACAACCGTTTACCTCACAACTGACCAATCATGGCATGAAGTGGGTGTGAATGTCGGATTGTCGGTTTAAGAAACTTAAAGAAATTATCAGACACAGACTCCAACTCTCAAAATCAACTTCGGAATGGGGGTTTCCAAAGATAATTAACCATCTGACAAGCGGTTCTGATGGAGTATACTGGCCCTTTTAGACTGCAAAATGTAACTTTTAGCTTGTTTTACTTGTTGCTAGGATTTTTGTTACTCATAAGTCAAAGTTTATGACTGTTCCTAAGACAATTTCTAAGACGTTTTGTACATACTTGTCATAGTTGTCACTCTGTAATTTCCTTTTTACCAAATAAATACAATTATAATGCTTATTTGTTTTTAAAGGAAATATTTGGCAGACAAGAATGCATTTTATTTAGAAAATGTTCAATACATTTCTAGAAATTGTGCTAAAATCACTCATGGCTTAAAAAACCACTGTCAGTCAACCACTGATATTTTCATTTCTGCATTTCTTTCTCTGCTTAACAGCAGCAGTGGTTTTGACCTTTGCAGAAGTACAGCCTTTTAGAAAGTTACAGTGTTTTTCTTATTCTTGAAACACTTGTCAAGTTGCTGTCTAAGACTTTTGGAAGTTGTTTCATAATGGCACCCGTTACCAGTTACCCGTAATCATCTTAAAAATTACATTTCCTATTATACAAGGGTAAATTACTGATGTAAAATTCCAATGAATTAGCAAACATTTTGTAAAAATTATGTTTCCTCAGATGGATCTTACAAGCTAAACAGACAATGTTAATGATTGCAATGAGCGCTTTTTATGTCAGAGGTACTGCAAAATGATTGCAAATTTAAGTATGCAGTTTTTCCCCAAAACACTTTTTTGAGGAGCTTATTTCTAAAGTGAAATACATACATATAATGAGAGGCAGCTGGCAAGTGCAGACGTGCAGAAACATGGTACATATACAGTAGAGCCCCTGGGATTTGAAAAAAATGGCTCTCCTCCACCTTTTCATGATCTAATTTTTTAAGCCGTCAACGCATGTTGTTATTTCTGACACTGCTGAATACCAACTGAAAAGAACCTAAATTATCATGGGACTACTGTTATTGTTCTTCAGAAATCATGGCAGTCTTTAATCGTTGGTGGAAATCTAAAACTAACCTTTTTGTCTATTTTGTATGTTGTATTTGGTCTCCAAGAAAGGCAGAAAGTGATGAATATTTGTATATGAATACACATGCTATGAACAAATAAAAGATACTTATCTGCTCAGCAGTCCCTATGTATTTATACTTTTTTCTGTGAAAGCCAACCACCAAGTGGGGCAAAACAGGTGATTCACAGATGTTATGTATGTTGACAGAACATACACATACATACATGCGTATCATTTTACAGGATTATAACTTTGTTTACTGACCTTGGCTCTTGACTTCTGTGACAGGTGCTTTGGGAAATGCTTACCCGTGAGATACCCTTCAAAGGCCTGGAAGGTTTACAAGTGGCCTGGCTTGTGGTGGAGAAAAATGAGGTACTCATGTGTAATTACATGTATTACAGTATTGACCCTTATACAGTATCTGGGCAGTCATCATTGCCAAGATAAACCTTCCTTCACACTGAATCAATATTTTGGTTCATGTATTGTGAAATATATCTATATATATAGATATAGATATATATACTGTATATATCGGCAGGAATGGTTCCTAACTGCATTTTTATGTCATTATACTTTAATCAAATGTCCCTGCTTGGTGAATTATATTGTTAAGGACGATTTGGGAAATACTCATATTAGCTTTCTTGCCAAGAGTTAGATGAGAAGATCGATATCACTCTCATGTTTGTACGGTAAATATGAAGCCAAATATACAGCCAGCAGATGGTTAGCTTAGCGTAGCATAAAAACTATAAACAGGAAATCAGTGGGGGCACAATCATATACAAAGTCAATGGAAAGACTTGAACAGACAGATTTTCCAGGGGGGAACAGTTATCCTACAACTGGCTGTGTGTGTTTCAGAGGTTAACCATCCCTAGTGGCTGTCCTTCCAGCTTTGCTGAGCTCATGAGGAACTGCTGGACAACAGAGGCAAAAGTGAGTTACATTAGCATGCAAATTAACAACATTTGCATGTTTTTATTTGAATTACATAACGTGCTAATGTTTGTATGTTGATTTAGGAAAGGCCAGTGTTCAAGCAGATCCTCTCTACTTTGGAGTCCATGTCTAATGACAGCCAACTTCCTCAACAGTGCAACTCTTTCCTTCACAACAAGGCTGAATGGAGGTAATGAGATCAACCATGCCCAGTAAATGTATTTATAACTCTCCATTTTCACCAATATACTGCCTCAGCCTAAGGAAATGTGCGACTGTTTTCAAAGAATGATGTGGAAATGTAGCTGATGGGGGCCGTGAAATTCAAAAAAAGACTTGAGATTGTGCATATAGATCTTTAATAATTACACTGATAGCTACATAAAGGCATGAAAACCTCCAAAGAATCATCCATCTGGATATACTTCCTCTCTTTACCCATAAGGCCCTAAAAATAATCACCATCTTTTTCAAGTAGAAGTGTTTAATTGGGTTGTATGAGCAGCTGGAGGTTTGGTGATGTTCAGCACAGCCTGAGTCTCAGCTGTTACTTTATTCTCTGTCTGCCTCTCTGCGGGGCTTGTCTGTGCTCTGAGGTTTTTCCTCAGAAGTTGTGCTGGTGGCATCATGTCCAGGCAGCCATCTGCAGGTGGAGCAGGTTCGATGGAATCTTGCTGCTGGAAAGCAGAAACTGAGAATGTGTGACACGGAAAGACGCATTTGTTGTAGCTCAAGGGGTTTGATACTATACGCTTTGGAAGGGGAGGCTCGTGGGTGATCAGAGCATGAGGTAGTGTCACCAGAAATGTTATGTTGATCTCGGAGCAGTGAGATCTGTTGGGCTTGTTCCTATTTTACTCAGCTGATTAGCATTACTAAGGAATTACTGAAGAATAGATACAGCATACTGTGCGGACTGATGTGTTTTAATGCAGTGACATGCTTTTCATGATTTCGGCTCTGTGTTGTACTGTAGCTCATAGAAAGGAAACAATTTCTATCAGGTTAAAGTGGCGACTTTCAGCCTGTAGGGTGTTTGAGTGCATGCACAGTGTAGGAAAAAAAGCCCTTTCAAACCTAGACTAAGAGTCTAAAGCATTGCTAGCAGCACTGAGTCTGTACTTTGAGCTAAATGCTAACATCACAATGACAATGTTAACAGGCAGCAGGTATAATGTTTGCCATGTTGGACACATTCAAGTTTTGACCTGATGAGTTTTGATTTTTAGTCCTTGAGCAAGGAAGTTGAGCAAAAGTGGAAATTGTTTGAGGTGGGAAGCGTCAGGGTGGAGGAACCGGAGGCCCGGGAGGAGAAAGGATGGGCTTTCCTGCCTGCGTGTCCTACATGTGTTTCTAAACAGAATGTGTGAGAACAAAGTTTTTTTTTTGGGCTGAAGCTCAGCATGGATTTCCATGACACACTGTGCAGCCCCACCTGCTGGGCAAAACAAACTTCCCCAGCGTGAAGTGAATGCGAGACATTGTCCTGTCCTTGGCATTCAAAGCGTCAGACGCAGACTAAACACCTTCTGACTGCAAGGCATCGCTTGGTTGTTTACAGAGGAGTCTTATTATATTGTGCTTTTATGTCTGTTTACTGTCCTGGCACTCAGACAGTGATTTCACTATTCTTTTCACTGTGTTGTTTGAATGATGAGGCTGGTGATTATTGTCTACAAATCCCATGAAAAAAAAAAAAACTTGAGCTAAGATCTCCTGGAACTTCTTGTAATGACTAACCCATGTCAGTGAGTTAGTCATTACAAGCAGTTGCTGTGCAGATAAACTGTGTTCAAACCCACATATCTTCATTTCAAATTGTAGTGGAAATCCCAAAGTTTCCAAAGATCCCAAATATTTACATTTAAAGGAATGATGCAGCCATAAAAAACATGGAGTCTAGAGTTTGAATCATACAGAATATATGATGCACATGACAGGTCAGTTAACCTTAAAGTTAATTAAGGAAAAATATAAAGGGAAAACTGAATTTCTAGGGGTTAAATCACATCAATGGGGCACAGTGTTACACTGGATGACATGTTTCTTCATTTCAGTGAAAACAATCACTGTAGCTTACAGAGTCAATATACAGTCCTGCTGCAAAAATACTCTCTATGACACCAAATGTATATTAATCTGCAGTTGAAAATAATCCCCAACAAGTGCACTATTTACCGCACAGGGCCGTGCTGCTTTAGGGCATACGTTTTTAAAACATGTATTTTTACGACCCTTAAAGATTTACGTCTTTAGCAGGAAGAAATGGGCTTGAAGCTGAGAGCCACAGACGGTATAGTATTGACAGATCGACTAACACATTGCTTGTTTCTATCTTTTTTTCGGATTTGTTGACAAAAAGAAAAATATTAAATCATGCCAGACTTTAACATCTGGAACAAAAGCTGGGATGCTTTTTTTCCCCCCAATAGTCAATGTGAAGATATTTGCTGAATTGTTGACATTGTTGCTGTATACTGCAGGTGTGAGATTGAAGCTACACTTGAGAGACTTAAGAAGCTGGAGAGAGACCTGAGTACCAAAGAGCAGGAGCTGAAGGAGCGAGAGCGGCGTCTAAAGATGTGGGAGCGCAAACTCATCGACCAGTCCAACAGCCCGGTGAGTTACTCATTATCCCCTCTCCACCGTGGTCCACCTTCACCCTCAGGACAGCTGTCAAGTGGTCACAGCATTAGTGCCTCACTTTTACACTGCTGTTCACACGCGTGCCTCCTGAAACCCATTAGGAGAGGGACAGAATTCCCCTGATCTTCCGATGGGAGTGGAAAGGAAATGGGGAAGCGGCGAAGTGAAAATTAAACGTGTGAAAAGAGAAGTAAAGGAAAAAGCACATTATGAGAACATTGGCAGTACTGTATTTATGTGCATGGTTGCACGACAAGTACATTTGCATCATGATGCACAAAGTGAATGTTGCATTCCCCACTAGATATTGAATTGTGAGCGTCTGACCTTCAGTTCACAGCTTTTGTTTGCCCGCATTGTATTGTTGGCATGCAAACGATTATAGTCTCATTTTCCTCATTTTCACTTGTGAACAAAGTGTGGTTGTTTTCGCAGAACCTCGTGTGACCGAATGCTACAGTAGTGTAGCTGTCACACAACAAAACACACTTTCTATTGTCTGAGCATGAAATAGTCAACAAAACCTTTGCATCAAGTACACTAAAATCATTTCCTGTGTTTCCTTTCTTTTCCTATCCTGCCCTTACTCTGTTGTCCTGTTCTGTTAGCTTCCCTTTACCATCTAGCTTTCTAAATCAAATCTTGGATTGAGGTTCAAATTGTCCACTTTTCTTATTTACACTTATTCTGTGGTTTAAAACATGATTACTTACTTCCTTTTCTTTTCTGTCCTCTCTTCTTTTCTATTACCCCTGTGCCCCCGCTCTCCACCTGTCTCTGCCTCTCAGCTCTTCTTACCTGTGGCAAAAAAGATAAGTGCTCAGTCGTTCTATCAGTCTAAGACGGAGGAATCAAACAGTTCACAGATGTCGTGTCAGATCACAACCTCTGGTAAAGAGGAGGTGAATCTGCAGTCCATGATGAAAGGCTTTGAGGACGTGTTTTCCTTGGACTTTGGCCGGCCCGTCCTGCACTCGGGCATGCAGGTCAACATGCAGGCCAGGCAGAACTCCTCCATGTCGAGCTGTGTCAGAGAAGGACACAAAATCAACATGACTCTGGGGATGGGACGCTTCACTTGGTCTGACGACAGTGAATAAAGCTATTGCCACAGCTGCATCTGTCAAATACTGTGATCTCACTTAATGCATTATTGGCGTTGTGGAAGCACTATTCATTAATTAATTGCTTTTTAAGTCATGTTGATCATTTTGTCATTTCATTAATCTTTACTTTGTCCTCGGGAAAACATATGTTGGCATACTATTCCTTCTACTTTATTCAAGATATTCATGATTTTCTTTCAGA
This sequence comes from Gadopsis marmoratus, assembly GCA_036023855.1. Classification (NCBI taxonomy): domain Eukaryota; kingdom Metazoa; phylum Chordata; class Actinopteri; order Centrarchiformes; family Percichthyidae; genus Gadopsis; species Gadopsis marmoratus. The sequence continues at coordinate 16,821 of JAVQJF010096856.1, read as the reverse complement.
AATAGCTGAATATAGCACAGTAACATATTTGTAACCCTCCACCTATGGATATTATGGATGTCATTTACTGTATGCCTAATGTCCTGGATGTATAGTGCCATGCTGTGAAGAAAGAGCCACGTGAGCCAGTTGCTTAGAGAAGGCCAGGCTTTTATGATGAAGTGACATTTTGCTGACATTAAGATTGGCCAATTTGTTCTGGATGTGGTGGAGTGCAGTTGTTGAGACGCAGTCTCTTACCAGGATGAGAAAGTACCTGTTTTTTCCTCTGACTGACCCGGGTTCAAAACAGCAGGAGAGGGACTTTGCTGTGTGACTGTCAGCTTCATTCTCTCATTTTACATTTTACTTTTCAAGAAAGGCGTCTTTCTTAGGCCCAAATAGATTTTTTTTTAAAAGATAAAGAAAAAAGAAAAATAGAGAAAAATAAAGAATGAATTAATAATAATAACAATGTTTCTGCACTAGAGGCCTCAATCAGAAGTCACAGTTTTCACCAAAGTCACAGTATTGATTTTTAATAGAATAATTTCCTTCTATAGACACATTTTACATACAGTATCGCACCATATGGTTTAATGGAGTATTAGCCTCAAGACCTGCACTTTACAGTAGTAAATTGTATTAGCATTAGTGTTCAGTTAGATATTATGCTTCATCTAGGGGAAGGACATGCTTCCTTGAGCGTAGCCCATTAAATTGTCCCCTTCGCTTGTTATCATCAGCCAGTCTCATGAGGATGTAATCCTCTGTATTCCTGTGTTGTTGCTTGTTAGCTTCCAGCCATGAGCTAATATTCCTATTCAAACATTGCCTGTACTCCTGTGCCACCAAGACCAATACATACTAGTGTAGATATAACAATCAAAGACTCTGACCAACATTTACATTTGCCTTTGGCCTCCCCACTTAGTCGTCTCCACGAGCTTCCAACAAAATCATACGACTAACAGCTTCTTGGTGTGACTTATTTTCCTGCATCCTTCACAGTTTTGTCAATAAATCAGTTTGTTTCAACTCTCTGCCGTTTACATAGATTTCATTATTTTCCATACACGTATAATAGTGATGAAATATTTCCTGATCATTATGTTATATTACTACTTCATTACCAAACATCTTATGATAGAAGGCGGAACAGAGAGTGGCCGACACCATTTTAATAAGATTGTAAAATAAGCTGCTTCACTTGGCATTTTTTTGAGCTGCTTCTTGCGATAGTATCTTCATGCCACTGTGTAACTCCCGGTATTCATGTTCTTGTTACCCATCGTCAAATTAGTCCACATGGGGGCAGAATTGTGTGAACTAAAACCAAACTCAAAGGCTCTTTTTTTTTTTTTCCCTGCAGATTCCACACACACATTTTAAACACAAAAACTGTGCTCCCATTTTGAATTTGAGATCTAGGTACCTTTGTCAACAACATGCCATGGATCTTAATAAAAGAAGCACATTTGTGAAATAAAATGTGCTGCTTGAAAAGTGATGTCACTCCAATGAGACTTTGGCAGTGTCAGAGTGTTTCTGAATCTGTTTACTTCCGAGCTGCAGCACTGGAGGAGGCGGAAAACGCTGCAGGGCTGAGTGGCTTTATGAGGCGACGGGCTGCACTGAAATGTATGGCAGCGACTGTCTATTGAGACCGGCATTCAGTTCATAATCTGAGCTGTTATCAGATGTCGTGGGAAGAAGACAGTGAATGCGGATTACTCATTCATTTAGTCATCTTTCCTCCAATTTTCCATGGCATTATTTCTGTCATTACACACCAGTCTCATGATCACAATGATGAAATATTTATTTTGGCTGGCAAGTTTCTGCCTGATTACATTTAATGAGCAATAAATTATTTATCATTCAAATAGATCACGTTAGATCAGTCAGACGGACATTTCAGTTTGATATAGACCATTAGAGGCAGGTCGTCTTAATCGCACAGCACAATAACCGGAAAAGTAATGGGTTCAAAGACGTGGAAAACATGGCTGTTTTCCATTTTAATAACATTTACTTAAGTCTTGTGATTTTTACTTTAAGATCTGTCTGGCATAAATACACACATCGTTCAGGCTGTCTGTATCCACCCATATTCTGTTGCTGTTACTTCTATTTGTCTTTTTTATGCAGTTGCTGCCCACCCTTGACATCTATACATGGACAGAGGAACATGTGGTCAGTATGATTGTATCGTACCTCATAACTAATGTAACTAACTAATGTATTATTTTAAAAATTAAACTAATATATTCCCATTTGATTCCTTCAGTATTTCTGGATGCAGCAGATGTTTGGTGCAGGTTTGTTCACTTACGTTCTGAAGTTGTACACTGCAAGATAATCTTTAATCCGGCTTCCGACTCTTTTATTTGTGATCTGTTGTTTAAAAACCTGCATGGATCCTTTTCTGTCTTAGGGGAGGGTACATGTGGCATGCAGCTGTACGCTGACCTGTTTAAGGAAAATCATATCACTGGGAGGAGGTTGCTGTTGCTCACAGAGAACGACATGCGGGACATGGGGGTCAAGTCCAAAGGTCACGTCATGCACCTGAAGGCAAGTGTCTTGTTTTGTTTTTTAATCCACACAATTTATAGGATGAGATTTATGCTTATTGATATTTGGAATGACAGTGAATCTCATGCTTTCTCTTTGGCAGTGTGAAATTCAAAAGCTGACCAATGATTACCTCGGGTTCGTCCACTTTCCGCCTCTGTTGAAGGTATAAATGTTCTTCTTTATCTCCAGGAAGAGTTTTTTTGATTGTTTGTTTTCAGTGCATTTTGGACCTATAACTTGTTTCTTCCCAGGATGAGCTGGAAAAGGAGGTGGATAGAAGCAAAACTGTAAACCTGGAGCTGGTGTTTGGGTACCACTGGAAACCAGGAACCGGGAAATCTGTAAGTTTGTAGTGACACACGCACACACACACACACACACACACACTGACTGCATCAACATATTCTGCAGCTGTGAGCATCTGATGTAGCTCACCATCCGCTCTGTGAAGGGCAACCAAAGATTTGAGGACAATCACAAATAAATATTGTATCTACTTTGATTGGGGTTGTTATTAATTGTTAACATCTTTGATGCGTTTGGGACTAATTGTTACCTTGTAAAAATAGACAGAATCATGTGTTTGCCATGATTGAATCAGCCTCCTCGCACTGAAGCTGTTTGTTCGGCGGAGTCGTGATAATGGCTGTTATACTGACCATTAAAGGCATCACTAGACATGCATAAAACCAGACAAATAAACATTTCATTCTCAGCCATGTACCACATCCACCTCGACTTGCTCACAGCCCTTTGTTATGGTCTCAAACTGTGGAGAAAGGGTGGCTCTTCACTTGCTGTTTGAATTTAATCAGAAATAGCCCATTTAGCCAGAAGTCATTTTCTTTTTAAAAGGCAAACGTTATTTAATCTTTCAGCTGTTCATTGTCCCATCATAAATAGTCCTCTTTCAGTGTGTTCGGCAGGGCTGAAACGAGCCTGCTAATTGCCTCCCATTTCTTCTGACATGTGGTGGTTTAGTGGGTAGAAAACACAGCAGGGAGAAGGAAACAGGAGGCTGAGAAAATGAGAGCTAATTATTTTCCCCTGCCTGGTGTCAGGTTCTGTGTCAGCCTTGTTTTTACAAACTGGAAGGTTTTTTGCACTAAATAAAACAAACCCGCACTGCATTTTTTTTTTCTTCGCCCCTCTTTGCTGGCGATGTCATGGAAGCAGCTGCACTTCTCAAAGACAAAATGAGGGCCTGCGATTGTGCGGCCACCATCTGACAGCCACTGAGGGTCCCCTACTAATGAGGATATCACCGTGCAGCCAAGTGAAAGGTGCTGAATTATGTATGAGTTGTCATTAGACGCACTCGGGTCCTAGGCATCATTACCAGACATTGTTTCTGCTGGAGTGATTAGACTAGCATGGACCTGGGAGCCCTGGTGTGACCGTCCAGTGCCGACACCAGGCCAGCACGGGGCCACTGGTGTGTTTCTGAGCCAGAGGCTTGCTGAAGCTTCCCCTTTGAGCCGTTTCCAGCCTCTGGGGATGATGCAGGAGAGGGCAAAGGCTCCTCTGACGAGTGTCTTAGTGCCACTCCTCTGATGTCTTTCTCTGTGATCACTACACAATGGATTGGCCTGTGCCATGAACCCTGTGTGGTTAAGCGGTGACCTGTGGTTTCGTGGCCGGCTTTGGGGGATTGGCAGAATCATTACTGCTTCGTCAGCATTCAGTATGCAGGAGAAGAGGGCTGGGGAACTGTTCAGATTTGTGCCTCCTAGTGAGGATTTGATGTGTCCCACAGGCAGCAACTTGTGAGGAAAAACCTTCACTCTTATCACCTAAAATCAACCAGATTCCTTCTTCAGGAAATTAATCCCACTGAGAATAATATCAAATGTTTGACAAGGAATGTACAATGTCGACATACAAATATGCCATTGTTGACATTTGTTTCTTTCTCTCTGTTATAGTAATTTTATGAAATGCAACAATTCCATGTTGATGCCTTAATATAGTAAGGGGGAGAACTGATTTTCATTAATAGTCTATTCTCAAAACAATGTGTCTCACAATGCCCTAGATATTGTATACTATATATATATATATACATTTGATATAATTTCTAATTTTCTGTCCCCATGCAACTTAATTATAATATTTTTATGTTATAATTTCTTTTCCTCCCCCACATTATGAGGCTTTGTGACCAACCTGTCACTACCTTTAAACTACCTCTAGGTTGTGCTGTTGGTTTATATACAAGAGTAACCAAGTTCTTTTCACAGAATACTGCATTTATAAACTTTTCCATACAATCATGTGTTGTTTCTGAGTGTACCAGACATACATTATCTGACTATTAGCTCTTTTCTTTCAAGGACTGCAAATGGAAGATGTACATGGAACTTGATGGAGATGACGTTGCGGTAACCTACATCAAAGATGTCATCTTTAATGCCAACCGACAGGATGTAGAAATCCTGCGGATGACTAAGGTGTGGTCAGAAACACATTTCCTGAACAAGTTATAAGTGACAAGGCTACTCGTGTTTCAATCGATGCTAAATGGTCATGCATTTTCCCTATAGGATTGTTGTATTGTGGTTGCCATAGTCAGATTTTTTTTATGAACTAATGTGATTGCGATGCAGCCCCCTTTTGTGATGGACAAATGGATCGTTGGAATACAGCAGAACCAGAGAGTGGACTACACGGTCAATTATGAGGTGAGCCGTTTCAGCAACTGTGGCAGGCACCTAACAAAACAATGGAAATCTACACATCAGTCATTTTAAATATACATTTGAGAATTCGTCAAAGGAAATCACAGAACCCTGCGCGACAAGTGTAATTATTTTTTGACACTAAATATCCTCATATTCTTCTTCTCTTTTGACTTGACACCTCAGAATGATGTTAAGTCACCAAAGTCTACCAGACACAGTTGTTCAGTTACGTGGAGTCTCAGTAGTGGACAAGATGAGATCAAGACTGTGGAGCTGGTCATTGAAACAGCACAAGCAGACATCGACTGGAACCCAAGGGACAGGTCCAACTCTGGTAATTGTTTTATTTATAGTTTAGTTGTCTTTGTTGACCTGGAGAGTTCCAAAGCAAGTATTTTCACTGCTTGACAAGTAAAGATTGTTATCTGTTGAGTTTCCTATGAATTCAAGATATCACAAATACATTTAACAGTATTAAACACAGAATGTGCCCCCGTATTTATCAGTGTATATCTTCTTTTTTAGATATTGATCCTATGTGGATGTACAATGTAAGGCAGAGGCAGATGATGACCCAGAAATCCAATCAGACGACTGCCGCTCTGACTGCCTTCACTAGCTCTGATGCCCGCACTCTGCCTCAGTTCCTGTCTGCACATGAAAGCCAGGGGTTCTCTTATGCTGCAGCTGTGCGTCGCTCTCCCAACCGTGTCCATGTCCCTCCCTGGATCGACTCACGCAGCTCCTCGCCAACTGCCAGTCTGTCCGCCAAACTCTCCCCGCTCCATCTTGGGTCAAAGGGCAGCAGCCCTTCCAGCACTACGTCAGAGAGCGCCTCAGAGAGGGATCGGGAGCGCCCGCAAAGTGCTGGAGCAGTGCATGACCACCGCAGAAACAACTACTTTGGCAACACATTAACTGTGGGAGGGGGACAGGGTAGGGGCCATGCATGGACCAATCCTAGAGGTGGCTATATTCATTATAAAACCAGCAAAACCTCACGACAGCCAGGGCGGCCGCGGTCCAACAGTTACACAGTCACACCACAGAACCGCCCCTCCGCGATACCAGGTATATTGTCTGTGACAGAAAACCCCGGTGAGGAAAAAGAGGGGGCAAAAGCCAGTGATGGAGGGTGGATCAAAGTGGAGCGACAGAAAAGATTACCACGTCAGGACAATAAACAAGTCAGAGGTCGACAGAGGCGAGGGGGCAGGGGAGGACGCGTCGCTGGTGGAAGAACTTAATGTGGGCCACACACAAGCCGACAGCTACTTCTATTCTGAACATATCATGCGCTGAAAAGGTCTGACACATGAATTATGTCTGCTTACATGCTCAAACATGAACTGCTTGTTGCAAGAGAATCACACTGATGCCTATGACGAATATGTATGACCGTGGGTGTTTATTTTTTTAAAACTGTCTCCTGTCCGGTTAGTAAAAATGAATTTATGCTTAACATGTATTATAAAAATGGACAATTCAGGCCTTGTTCTTCACTTTCTTTCTTCCATTCAATGGCTGATAGCAACCAGCGCTTTGGCGGCATGAAAAAAAAAGATTCTATTTATCAGCCCAGTTTCTCGCAAGCAAACAAATAAACTGCTATAACACCCTCACTCAGGATTGGATCAAATGTTCAGACTCATTTCTTCTGATCCATACTTTCTGAGCTGCCTCGGTGCATCTCTGTCTGCAGAGTATTTTTGGCACATACATATAAAATGGTCTACTGATTCTATTGTCTGATAACATAAATCCAGTAGTGCAAAGTTTTATTTGGTCCGGTGTGCCTCACCCCAGACTTGTTATTGTGTTTTTTAAAGCTACAACCCACTTCCTGCTGTTTACATACAGATGTCTTACCATATCTCATTTTTGTAGCCAGTCTTTAGTGATATCTAATTATTCACTTTTATTCAGCTTTAGTAAAGAATCTTCTTATTTCCTTTTCCAATAAATCTAATTTAATTAATTTATCAGCTGTAACGCCACATCAAGTGTAACTGCTATATTCATAGTATGAAGTCTGAACAAAGTTTAATATATTTAATTACTATGTCCTGCCTGTTACAACATGAAAGTGACTCCTAAACTTGAGTCTGAACGCATATGGAAATATGACCTGGTTAATAATAGTTGCAAAGTTGGAAGAAGCCCAACATTTTACCCGCCTTGCATGCAAATTCTCCAGTAAAGAATTCGCGCCACGGCAAAGTACATGGCAGACACACAGCAAGCGCCTCATAAATGAATTTGTTCGTGCAGTTTGACTCTTTAAAGAAACATCGAACACATTTTAAAAGATTGGTAACAAGCAGCGGTTACGAGTTCATCTTCCCACGTCACACAGAAAGTGGAGTGTTTTGTTAAACTACCTGAAAGCAGTTTATGCAGCTTTCAGGACTTTCCGGTGGCGCGGGAAATGAACAGTGTGTGGGGCTCGTGCAGCTGCAGGACCTGCAGTCCACTGCAGAGCTGCTGCACGGTGTCTGTCTGTTTATCTGTTTATCTGTTTATCTGTTTATCTGGGACCACCATTACAAGAAAAATGCCAGCCACGCGTTCCCAGGTAAGACAAGCAGCATAACGTTTTATATTTTGGATCCATTCTCAGTAATTGTGTGTTTTGTTAAACTCTAGAGTTTAAAACAAAAGCCATGGCCACATTGTAACTTGTGGGTTACCATTTAAATCCTGTGAAGCCTCTAACGATTACCTAACGTGAATTTAACGTTTCAGAGTTGACTAACTTACAAAGCTGGACATGATGATAAACCGTCGTTTTGTGTCAAACTAACAGTGATTTAATTAATCAGTTTTAATGTGATGCCACCCTCCTTTGGCAACGTACAAAGGTTCAGATGGAGTTCAAATTAATATTAGCTTGTTAATGTACACATACAGCAACGTTAATCTATACTGAGAGATGCACAACCCAGTTGCATTGATTAAGGTTTGTAATTCAGAAAGTAATTTAAGAGTCTCTACTCATAGAATTACGTACGTACGTAACCAGCGTACAACGTACCAACGGTACGTACGCTCACCTGCTCGTCTCGCGCTGTCGCAGCGTTTTGGCGTGAGAACTGATTGGGCGGCGTGAGACTGAACGTGGAAGCGCGTGTCACACAGCAGGAGCGTGAGAGTAGCAACACTGTAAGAGCTGTTGCTTACATTATCAAAACTAAATGTTTTATTGAATGTTCACAAGTAGCAGGTACCAGAAATGAACAAAAATAACCTATCGTACTCCAGACACAGCCAATACAGCAGGATTCATCAACAGGCGGCCCCCGGGCCACATTCGGCCCTCCAAAGGATTCCATCCGGCCCACAGAATATAGATGAATGTGTGTGTATTGTGTACAATAAATCTACGCATGAACACACATACTCACGTAGCCAAATATATACATGAACACGCACTCGCTGACTTGCTTGAATACCTTCTGCACTCCAGCGCAGGGCTTTCTGCCAGAACAGCTGTCTAATCAACATGTGATGAGCATCGCACACATATCACGACCAAACAAAGCAATTTAACAGCCCATACTCATAGAATTGGGGTTAGAGTCTCTAACCAGAGGTGGCCATCACACCATTTTGGGGTGAGGCTTGATTGGGCAGCGTGAGAGCGTGTGTCTCACACCAGGAGCATGAAACATTTGCGGGAGTTGGTTAAACGATTAGTCTATTGATGGAAAATTTACTTCAATTGGCAAACGCTATTGCGGATTATAATTAAGGAATTTTTCAGCGAACAACAAACATAATTGATACCAGCTTTTAAACTTCAATATTTGCCACATTTGAGCTCCTATCATAGAAGTGTTAAACTTTTTGGGGGTTTTCTGAACAAAACGAGCAGTTTGAACATGTCACCTTGGGCTTTAGATATTTTATTGGCCAAATGATTAATCAAGAAAGAGCCAGATTAATTGAAAATGAAAGTAATCGTTACCCGTAGCCCTACAATTAACCCTTTCTAAAGCCTAGCAAGCAAGATCACTGAAATAAATCCAACAGTTTATGTAAATGTTAATTCAGATGTTGGTGTCTATTTTAGTAACAACCTGTTTGATGCTCTGGTGTCTCAGTCCAGTGGTCAATGTTCTCAATGTCATCTCTAGTATCCTCCAGTGGCACGTTAACAATGTAGTTTGATAAACTGTATTGCATATAGATGCACAAACCTTCCTGTATAGCTGGTTATAAAACGGATCTCATGTTTTCTAAACATACCTGTTTTAATTTATAGAAACTGGCAGCCCAGCCTCCATCTACCAGGATGAGTTTGAGGAGCTTCCGCAGCATCCCGCTGGTTCCCATGGAGACTTCCTCTTCTTCCTCCGACGACAGCTGTGACAGCTTTGGCTCTGATGGAGGCTTTGCAAATACGGTAACGATAAAATGCTATCAAGAAAAATACCATTCCTATCAAATGGAGGTGAACATGTGGGGTCTCTGCATCGCCATCTGAACTAAAGATGGTCTGTGTTTAAAGGGCCATTTGAGACTGACGAGGAGGACGGCACAGAAACCAAAACAGTTTGAGGATACATGCCTCGGGTTGGAGGAGAATGTGATCAACAGGCAGATGAAAGCCATGGTAGGTTTTAAGAGAAATATAATTGCAACATATTTCAGAACTTCGGACACCATGAAAGTTTCTTCTAACCATAACTTGTATTTTCTTTCAGATGGTACACTCTGAACCTCCAAGACGTGGCCGCAGGCCCAACATCCTGAAGGTTGCCATGACATTCCCTACCAAGAAGACGGACAAGAGGCCTGCATCTGCACCACTCCATAAAACTAAAGTACAGGACTCAGACTCTGAGCCAGAGGACAACATCATAGACAAGAGAGCCCTGAATATTAAGGAGAACAAAGAAATGGTACAATTAGCTGTTTGTTTCACATTAGTTGATACTGTGAACTGAACTTTGGGCAGAATAGCCTCCATTTTCATTGTGCCATATGTCATTATTTATTTTTAGCTTGCAAAGCTCATGGCAGAGCTGAACAAAGTACCTGGACTCTTCCCAAGACGGATGGCAATGTCGGCACCCACTGCAGTAAGTTAACCTGAAGATAAATATTTGAATCTGTCTACATGGTGCTTTGTCAGTGCTCTGTATTATTTGGTACTATTTGAACATCTTCAGCCTCGACGCGCACCTCGGCGGTTGACGGGAACTCCGGGAGCTTTAAGGAGAAAGTCCGAGCGGTTTTCTCGACCCCATACACGGTCCCGCACGCTTGTGGACGGACCCCCCAGCCCACCTGCAGAGGAGGAGCCCGAGGACAAGTTCAGCCTGGTCCGCAAAAGTCGCTACTATGAGGAAGATGATGAGCCAGTAAGTCGTATCACAAATTGCGCGCCTTGTCACCTTTTTAACGTTGCATCAAATTCTTCTAATATACAGTATAGGCATTAATGGCACTCTGATTTTATTTTATGCACAGCCTCGTCGTCGTTCCTTCAATGGTACCAAGGCCATCCCTCATGTAGTGCGGCCTGTGGGGGACGTGACAGAGGCAGAGCTGCAGAGCATCTGCCACAACGTGCGGGAGAAAGTCTACAATAGCTCCACTGTACGTCACACATTCACTGCCATGCTCAGAAGATTTGAGCAGCTGCATTTGTTTGTCACACTCTTAGGCTGAAGATAAAAAAAAGTTCTCTTTATTTTCAGGGATCCACTTGCCACCAGTGCCGCCAGAAAACAATCGACACCAAAACCAACTGCCGTAATCCAGAGTGTGTGGGGGTGAGGGGTCAGTTCTGTGGCCCCTGCCTCCGTAACCGCTATGGAGAGGAGGTCCGAGATGCTCTTCTGAACCCGGTGAGTACCTAAACATACGAAATTGTATTCACATTTGATCATGCGTGTCTTGGGCAACTCTGACTGATCTCATTCTCGTTGGCCCTGTTAGGAATGGCAGTGCCCGCCCTGCAGAGGGATCTGTAACTGCAGCTTCTGCCGGGCCCGAGACGGTCGCTGTGCTACAGGAGTGTTGGTTTACCTGGCTAAATATCATGGCTTTGATAATGTGCACGCCTACCTGAAAAGGTGATTGGAGCATGTGCAACGTTTGAAAACCGTATGTGTGAAAAAAAGTAAGATATGAATGCCTGTTATTAACTCCGAGGTTCTGTTTTCTCAACTGCAGCTTGAAAAAGGAGCTGGAAGAGAATAGCGAGTGACTTGTGGAGGAGGGAGCTGGACCTGACTGACATGCTGACCTTTTGTTTTGTTTTTTGTTTTTTTTTACTTCTTACTTCCACACAGTCCAAATATTCATAGTGTATCAAGAATTATTACACAATGCTTGTTATTGCTTGTTGTTTTTTGAGCATTGACTGACACCTGGAGAAGGCACATGCAAAGTAGCCAAAGTTCTCTCCAGCATAAAGCTTGCATTGTCTTTGTTTTTTTTGTTCTCCCACATATTTTCCTGCCTATTCTCAAGAGCTGAGACTGGCTGATCATAAACCTAAGGTGGCGCAAAACAAATTTTAACATTGCATTGTTGACAGCCCTCTGTGATTTTAAATATTTCATGGATGTACCCCCATAACATGTTTAAAAAAAAAAAAAATAATTCCTACCTGCTGCAATAAGTTCAGGCTTGTTTATATGACCAACTGTATTTTACATTGTTTTAAATGTATATATTTTACACAGCCCACAAATTGGCCTCCAAGGGATTCATTGTGCCTTTTTTTTCTAGTTGCAAATTTATGCTTGTGTTTTTACAAGTTGCGTAGCCTTTTGTACATCTCCTGAAAGCAAATGTACAAGCCCCCCCAGACTGTTTGCTTTAGTTGGGAAGTCCTGTAGAAATGACCCTATGATCTGCATGCTACTGAGGTGGTGCAGGTGGAAAGGGCATAGACTGGGGTCCACTGCCTTTCACTTCCAACCCAAGAGGAACTGTGATATACTACAGCGCCTGGTTAAATATCCTTCATTAGATAACTGTCACTAATGGTGTGGAAACAATTAGCACACTCTAATGGGAATCTCATACCTGTAAATCATTTTATCCTGTTAAAGCACATTCCCGCTCTGCTCCAGTCTCTCTGGCTCATTTTCTGCCTTACACTGTTAAGTAGGAATGGTTGAAGGTGCCACTGAAGTGGCAATAGAGTTATGGCCTGCATTTTCTGTTCAGAAGTGTAATACTCCACACGAAATGACATGGAATTAACCTTTGTGTCGCTCATCTTTGAAATGTACTTCATTCGACCTGCACCAGGACATTCTCTGATTATGATACTGTTTCAAAATAATCGGATTTCTTCTGCAGTGTAATGGCAGGTGGAGGTTCTTACTGCTGCTGCTTGTATTTATCAGGCACTGCACTCCTAATGGGAAGAGTAATGCTGAACTGTTATCTGTTAAGGTGATGCTTGTTTTGTGCTCATTGGGTTAACTGTACATTTTCATTAAAGCAATAATCACTGTGGAATCATGTTATCAGTTTTCTTTGACTTGACCCTCAGTCTATCCAGAACGGTGTCAGCTGTAATTACTGTTATTGAAACGTGGAGGAGAAATCCTGAATGCTAGTGGTGACTGAAGATCTGAAGGAGCATGAAGGCTGGAAGTTGATTAACGTTCCCACCACTTGGCTACAGTCAGTGTTTATAAAACATTTTTAAACCTGACTTATCTGGCTAAAAAGTTATTATGGGTCCGATAATCCCAATTTACAACTGTAAAATGCATCAGAAGTGCTACACAAGTAACATTTCAGTTGTAAGGAAAGCATCTAGTATGTACACTGCCCTTTCACAATTCCGACAATTAATTTTTTTCAAAATCCGACAAAATGAGATGGGGCTGCATGTAACGGTTTATCTGTATATTAATAGTATAGCTTATAAAGAAACTAGAAAGGCATAAAAGTCTCACATTTGAGAAGTTGGTTTGGCATTTTTGCATGATAAAATACTGAATAATTTATTAAAAGTGTTGATTATTTTTCTATCAATCTGATTGTTTCTGCTCAAAAAGTGGGGCTGGATTAAATTAGTACCCTGTGTGACAGAGAAAAGGCTACCACAAGCTGTCTTGTGGCACTGAAGATGGGTACACAAGTACTGTGTAGCAAAAAGGCACAAAACACTTAAGAATATGGGAGCATTATATAGATAACCTAAATAAAAACCAAGTTTTACCATTACATTAGTCCCTAAGTCCCAAAGATAAACATCTGATTTTCTGAGAAACTAATCTTTTCTGGAAAAAGAAAACAAAGCATTTTTGCTTCCTTGCTGAAAGTTTGATGCCAAGACTGATACCACTCTCACATCTGTACGATATATATGTAGCTGGAGCCAACAGCCAGTTAGCTTAGCTTAGCATAAAGACTAGAACCTGGAAAACGGCTTGGGCCTCTCCAAAATGCACCTCACTTGACTTCCCGGAGTCTCCCACGGTTGCCTGGCAACCTGTGCCCAGCCAAGTAATAACCCCTGTAAAACGTTATAAAAACATTTTTACACTTCATTTGTGTATGGATTAAACAAATTAAATATAACATGTTAACCAGTAAGTTTTAGAGGAGGCTGAAGGCAGATTTTGTTACCTAGCTTCGACAGAGCCAGGCTAGCTGTTGGGTGTTTGACACATCAATGAAACAAAGCAATAAAATAAAATATTGACGCACCTATTTGACCAGGAATACAAAAATGAATGCCCAGTTAATTAGATATATTTGTAGTATCTGTAAAACTAGTTTGTGCAGTCCCATTTAGATACATATGAGTAGAACATTACATTTGGAATAACTCTTTATATAATGCAATTCGTTAGAGCACTAATTATGGTAAATGGCTAAAAATGACCATGCTGTTAAATTGACACCTTTCTGATGCAAAAACACAAGCTTCACAATGAGAGATAGGGTTTTTGTGTGTTAGTGTATTAATAAAATGGCACATAAATAACATCATCATCATACCTTTCAAATAAGAATGCAAATCCTAACAACTGCTCTTCTTTCTTCCTTTTTCCCCCTCCAAAAGGAACATTTCAAAAACTATTATTAGTATAATAAAGATGCACTTGAAAATACTAGTCTTGTATTAAATACCAATGATCATCCACTTTGGGGTGATGAATATTTAGGGAAGTAATTGTTTACAACGCTCAAGCATTGAGCTGATCTGGTAATCAGGCTATGAAATACAATATTTATTCATTAGAGCAGATTTAATGAGGCCTTGCGGCGCTAATTATGAAAACCAGTGTAGCAATAAATGAGTAGCGCACGGTGGCGGGCTGCGGGGTACCTGTAAGGAGGGACTGGGGGTTGAAGTGCCCTGAGTGCCATGGCACACTGAGCAGCAACACACAACCCTGACTGTGGCTGTCCAGCCCACAGCTATACATCACCGGACCTGCAGACAGGTCACAGATGGGCCCCACATCCCTGCATGCCCTGCTCTCCTACCTCCTTGAATTAAGGCTGGATTTCCCCAAAGCATGTCAACGTCCAGATTATCTGCTTTTTAGTGCACCTCAACAGACAGCAAGGTGGGAAATCTCAGTACAGTGGTGCTTCAGGTGGACGTGCTCTGCCCAGCAAGGCTTTTAAACATTGTTCCACTGATGTACTGCCAGCCGTAAAGCTGAAACAGGTTGAGCACTTATTCTGTCATTTCTATTTGTATGCAGGTCTAGAGATATGAGGTAGGATTTCACAGCATAACATGGGTTTTGATTGACTGATATTTTCATTATGGCTGCAGGGTAGCGTGAAGACTGTTAATTTGCTTGGGAGTCCTGCAGGTCTGCAGTGATTGTAGTAGAGCCAGAAGAAAAGCTGAATAAATGAAACTCACAGGGCACAATCACAATCTGTGGGTCAAAATCAACTGATTAATTATAATTTAGAATCAATCTGTCAGGCCTCTGTAATAAACACCCTTTCAAGCTTGATGCTTAATAACCAGCTTTACATGGTACAAATGTAACATGGTACACCGTGGTACAACATGTAAAGCTCAGTTATTTCAGCGACCACATACAAGGTAATTGGGAAAATACTTGATAATAATATGAGATGAACGATTAAGATGGAAAAAAAGAGGAGTTATGTTGGCTGTTCCTACTTTTTGATGCAGCTCAGCAAGACAACTTTCCACACAAGAATCTCCTTCTGGCTCTGACCTCTACATCCCGGAAAGTGTAGTGAGGAGAGTGCTGCTAAATGCACAGTGAGTGACTCTGGGTGGCAGGAGGCTTATGACATGTTCCTTTCCTCCTGTTCCAGCCTGCAAAGTGATGGAAACAGCAGTTTGGTCCAGGTGTCAGGGACATTATCAAAGAAAAGGGCTGCCTGCAGTTGCTCCATCTCACAGGAAATTGCCAACTCACCCTAACAAAGAAAGGCATAAGTGCACTTGCTGCTGCCTTCAAGGGGAGCGTGATAAGATGACATTATAAATACAGAATTGTTCATGGAGGTGGAGGGGTAGGCACATCAGGAAGCTGAACTTGACAATTCTGTTTTTCATGTGCGCTGTCTAAAGCATGTATGGGTTTATCTAAAACAAAATCAGCTGCTTCTCCACTTGGGATTCATACATTTTGTAAACTCGTTAAACTGTAATTGTAGACGTTAATACTTAAAATCCTTGAAACTGCAGCTTCCCCTAATTTAAAGTTCTGTTCCAGGAGGAGTGAGACAACAGACAACTGATGATGCGCAACATATGAAAATTGTGCAAATAATCTCACGGACATGTTACATACGGTGGTTGTGCAATGTACAGTAAGTATACAGCGAGCTGTCAATAATACAAATTATAACATTTTGACATGTGCACATTTTGCACAATATACAACACGGTAGGAATAAATAGTATGAGGATTTTAATTGCATATTTTATTGGACACAAAGTCCTTTTGTTTTGCAGTTGTCACCAAAAATATTGTCAGAAAGATTTTTTTAAAAAGAATATAAGCCTCCAAAATAGATGCTCATGATGTACCAATGCTGATAATAAATAATATGAAAGTACTGTAATGTAACGCCGCTGCATCTCATCATATGGACAAGACAGTTCAGTCTCCTGATAGGTCTACATAGTTCTCCATGACACCTGAAGGGGGAGCTCTAATACAGACAACTTACAGCACTTAATCTTCCTTCAACTTTCAACAAGTCTTCAGGAGTGGAGGAGAAAAATGAAAGGGCTATAAGAGCTTCTCCTCACACATCACATACATTTAATAAAATAAAATAAACGACACATAGGTCACAAATTTGCTGCTCTGCAAACCAGGAAAATTCAAAGAGTCGTATAATGTGTCACAGAAATTCAGTACATTTTGGTCCACCTCGTGTCTTTAAAGAAGAGGCCGTGACGGTTTTTTGTACCTGCGGCATCAGAGCCGAATATTCAGCGGAGTGACAGGAGGACGATGACATTGTCTGCGCACAGTGTTGTGAAACTTCACATTAAATTCTCTAAAGGAGTCCAGCAGCACACTTTGACTGTAGGAGGAGGAGGGGAAGGTGAGGGAGGGAGAGAGAGAGAGAGAGAGAGAGAGAG
>JAVQJF010096855.1:0-45475 GCA_036023855.1 Gadopsis marmoratus | reverse complement strand
CCACAGAGAGCACAATGTATGCTTCCATAGTTACGCGGATGACATGCAACTGTATATCACGGCTGAACCAAATGATACTGCAGCTGTAAATTCCATTACTACCTGTCTTTTGGCAATAAATAACTGGATTAGCAATAATTTCCTAAAGTTAAATGAGGACAAAACAGATATCCTACTTGTCGGCCCTAAAGCAAAAAGAGAAATGCTGTCTGATAATCTGGTGAAATTAACTCCCTGGATTAAATCTCAGGTTACGTGTTATCTTAGATTCAGATCTAAGATGAAAACAACATTCTTACACCTTAGAAACATAGCTAAAGTACGACCATTTATAAATCAGAAAACTGATTCATGCTTTTATTTAAAGCAGACTTGATTACTGTAATGCACTTTTTATTGGCCTCCCAACAAACCACTGACAGACTTCAGCTCATTCAAAACTCTACAGCTCGGCTGTTAACCACAACCAAGAGGAGAGAACACATTAGTCCAATTGTAGCTGCTTTGCACTGGCTTCCTGTAACATTTAGAATTAATTTTAAGGTCCACCTTCTTGTATTTAAAGCCATAAATGGGCTAGGAGCAAGCTACATTTCCAACTCCCTTGATAATTACTTGCCTTCAAGAAATCTCTGATCATCTGTTGCTGGATTATTGAATGTTCCCAGAAACAGCAGTAAGAAAATCGGGAATGAAACCTTTATCAGTTATGCCCCAAAGCTATGGAACACACTGCCAAAAGATATCAGGGAAGCCAGCTCGCTACATATCTTTAAAAGCCAACGTAAAACTTATTTTTTCACTTTAGCCTTTAATTAGCTGTCTGCTATTTGCTTTTTAGTTGCTTTTAAAGATTACCGTATTTAAAATTTTACAATGTAATTTTATGCACTGCTGCACTTCTTTTCAATATGTTAATTTTATGCTTACCATTTCTTACATTCTGTTCAAGTTTTATTTCAAATAACTGCACTTTATTTTATGGCATTCTCTTTAGGTAATTTGTGGATCATGACAGGGGAATGGAAGGGAGTGGAATGGTATAATGTCTGAAGTATAGGGGTGAGATCAAACATAATGGGGAAAAGAGAGGACTGGAAAACAAGGGTGGATGTCTGATGTAATGACTTTGATTGTGCCCAAAACGAATCCAAGACTCACAGAGACGTCTGTGTTTTATTATATTGATTATTGGAAGTCTATAAGGTCTTCAGAATGCAATAGATCAGATATCTAACTACATTTAGTGACTTCGCTATGGGAGTGAAGGAGACCAGGTATCCTCTGCCTGAAGGACCATCCCCTCTGCCATGAAATCCATATGGGCTAAAGTATCAATTATGCCTCAAAGCTATGGAACACACTACCAATAGATATCATGGAAGCCAGCTCACTACTTAACTTTAAGAGCAAGCTTACAACTCGTTTTTTCACGTTGGTCTTTAATTAGCTATCTGCTATTTGCTTTTTAGTTGCTTTTAAAGATTATTTTCAATTTTCAATTGAATTTCATGCACTGCTGCACTTCTTTTAAATATGCTAATTTTATGCTTACCATTTCTTGCATTCTGTTCAAGTTTTATTTTTCTTAACTGCACTTTATTTTATGACATTCTCTTCTGCAAAGCACTTTGTGCATTTAATTTATTTCATGTAAAGCACTTTAAACTGCATTTCCTGTATGAATGGTGCTACATAAATAAAGTGTATTATTATTATTATCACAGTAACCACGGGTGTTGCCAAATCAACCAGGAGTGAAATCTAAAGGAATACAATTTGAAAATGTGCTTGCAGTACCTGTGTGAATATGCTGCTTAGAAATAATTCTTACCCTCCCCTGAAAACACATTAATCTAAACTAGAGTAGGTTTGCTCTAACTGTAGTATGGCCCAGTTTAACTACACATTTGCAATGTCCAGGCGTTCAGGCAGGTCTACCGAGAGGTTTAGTCTGGCCATAGTCCTCAAGTAGTTCGGGGATCAAAGAGTACAGCATCCCCTCCTCTGCGTCCTGCTGGAACCAGCAGAGCGGGAACCAGCACGGCACAACCGAGTGAGTAAACATCTCTCCGGGGATCCCTCTCTATTCCTCCATTCTCTGACTCTTCACTGCTTTCTGTGGAATAATGAGAACAAAGTCTGTCTGTTGGCTGAGGTATCGTGCTGGCGCCTGAACACGTCCAGAGAGAGTCTGAGCAGATTTTCTTCCCCTCTCTCTCGCTATTTCTCTATGTCTGACGCTCCCCCCCCCCGTCCTCGCTGTCAGACTGACTGTCCCTGACAGTCTCACGTATTTCTCACTGTCCTCATTCTTTCATTTGTTGGCTCCCCTTTGAGTAAACTCCTCCCCACCACTCTGTCTTTTTTTCTCTCAGCTAAGTGAATTTCTTCATTCACCGCTTTTTTTCTATCTCACTACTCTTTGTGAGGCAATCTCTGTCCCTCTTTCAATTGACCCTTGGATTCTCTCCATCTATCTGTTCTGTCATTTTCCTCAGTCCTGGCATCCCTAGTTTCCTCTTCCACGCCGCCTTCTGACACTTGACATCATTCACGCTTTTCCTCTGCTCTCTTTGTTGATCTTGGCAGTCACCTCTCTCTTTCTCTTTCTCTTCATTTCTTTCTTTACACTGGTCACACTCCTCCTCCTCGTTTTGGCTTCCCAGAGCCCCCATGCTGGCTTGTGTCTGTGGGTTATGTCCTTGAACAGAGGTCAGGTGGCTTTCCTCTAGTCTGAAGAGTCTCTCCTCAAGCTGCTGTTTGTGTGTAAACGTGTTTGTGTGTTTGGGGAAGGAGAGTAAATGTTATTTTTGAATGTGTGTGCTTTTAAAAGCTCAAGAATGCGTGTTGTTTGCGTACGTTTGTGTTTCTGTGTGTGTGTTCTCTGCATGCAGAGGAGGGGCCATGCATGTTCTTTACTGCCAGTGATTGCCCTTGACATACACACAAGAGGATATGCACACAGCTGACTGCCTGCATTTGTGTGTGTGGTGCAGGCGAGATTCATGTGTGTGGGCGTGTGCATGCATGCATCTGAATGCGTCTGTGCTCGTGTTTCCTCAGGATAAACAATGCCATCCAACCCTATTATGAATCCGCTGAGCAAACTGTCACTGATTGTAGGCAGCACACAAACAAGACACACACGGAACTCCGTCTCTGAATCAACCTACACGTGCAGGACGACATAAGTGCGTCAGAGTTTTTGGGCCAAGATGGCCTCCCTTGACCTTAATCACTCCATATGGAGAGAACTGTGGGAAGGAGGGGGCGGAGCCTTGCCGCACAGGCAGCACCTGAGCAGTTACCGCAGCAACAGCAAATGGAGCAGTTGGCTGGCGTCGCCTGACTGGAACAATGAATTACCTGGAAAAGCCCACTGGGAAGCATAGACGACTGCTGGCAGTACACTGGAGAATTGGAAGCATGGATCTTCATCCTCCGCATAATATACTGGTCATTTGGCTGTCTGGGGAATAGAGCTAATTGCTGTCCAGGCTAAAATTGAGAGCTGAGCACGTACCTGAGCGTCTTGGTGGTCATGTCGGCTGCTGTGATGCCATGATACATCAGCGTTTCGTTCCACACTGGGTTCAACGTATTCTTCAGGGTTTTTGTGCGTAGCTTGTTTGCCTGAGGAGATAAAGAAAGGGAAGGTCAAAAGAAGAAAATAAGGATGTTTAAGGGTGAGGGATCAGACTCGTCCCATCAGAATGAGAGAAAGAGAATAAAAGATCACGGAAAGGAAGCAAAATGAGTGACATTAAAAGATCAAAAACAATGAAAGAAGAAAGAAACAAGAGAAAACGAGCAAGGAAACATAATTTATCTCCGCCCCTCATGGAAATCGCAGACATCTGCTAGCTACTGCCAGGCTTCCCTTGCTTCACCTGTCCGTCTGTCTCCTCCCCAACATGATAATACAGTGCATTAGTACGAGCCAGACCTCCAAAACAAGCACTGTATCTCAAACACAACACAACACAGCAACAATTAAATTGCACAACACATTCGGCATGAAAAATTTAGACTTTCCAGGATAAGAAATGCCCACAAGCCCTTAATAGCATCACCATCCATAAATAAAGTTTGCAGCCACTCGCTGCCTCATTTCTCACAGTTGCCTTTAGGATGTGTTAATCTTGTTTTTAGTTTTTATATCTGATTTTCTTTTGTTTTCTAATGTTTATAAAATCTTCTAGAAATTGGATTTGCGTCTTAATAAAATGCATTTTACTGACTCCCTAGATGCATACATTCCTGCACACAACTCTTTCAAAGCCAAACCTCTGGCTTAAATGACAAAGTTCTAGAGACATTCTTGTCATAAAATGTCGGTTAATAAGACCTTGAAGAGCCAAAGGCAAAACTAATTGGCTGTTGTGAACTGCAGGAGTAGCTATCAATGGTGCAAAGTATTTATTACTTCTACTGCAAGTGGAATTTTGAGGTGCTTCTGCTTTACTTGAGTGTTTCAATTTTATGCCACTTTGCTTCTTCTTGACTACATTTCAGAGACAAATACTGTACATTTTACTCACTACATTTATTTTACAACTATAGGTGCAAATTACATTGCAGATTTAGATTTGAAATACCTATAGTGAGGTTATAAAATGCTGTACATTACAGGATATCTCTGGTAATATTTTATATTTTTTCTCATAATTAAATTCCATTAAAAGACTGAAACCAACAATAAATTGATCATGCTAACAAGTATAAACTTTGTAGCCACAGCCTGATATAAATTAGAGATCTCCATTGTTGTCCAAAAACTATTAAAAGGGGCCATGAAGTTATTTAGTATTATACGTAGAACCCAAAAGCACGACTCAAAGACCAGGCCGGTAAAACAAAAAGTTCAAGGTCGAAAACGGGCAAAAGTCCAAACTGTGAGTCACCGAGCAGCGGAGGTGTCCAATGAGGGTGCCAGCTTCCATGGGTTTGGCTGGGAGCTCCTGGCCCATCTGAGTGGTGAGTATGTGGTCCATAAAGCAGGCGACTGTTGATACAGATGGTGATGGTGTCCAGGTCTGGATGCCAAGCTCATCTTTAATGAGATCAGACAGTTTGTTATAATATGCATCATACAGAGAAGACTTCCACTTTTCTGCAGCGACAGTTCTGAACTTGACGCCGTGGTCCTCCAACCGCTTTCCTCCTTGGTTTAGATTTAACAGACTGCGTTTCTCCCAGGAGTCGAGTGGTCGAAACCTTCTTGACTTCGTTGGTGAACATCTCCACGGATGAGCATGTGAAGCATGAGCTGTCACTCCCACTCTGGGGTAGCAAAATCCCTGGCTCTGCCCGTGAGCTTGGAAATTATGTAACCCGCTCAGGTGAAAAGTTGAGGGACTCACGTGAGATAGAATAGAAGAAGAATGGTGAAAATCAAAGCTGCAGAGGCCGAAATATCCTGACATTGTCACCCTACTATGGGTCAAGCTCCAAACACTGGAAGCTAAATTTCCAATAACGCAGTTCAGTAGCATCTTTTGTTAGACCCTCCCTGTCTGGTAAATGCCTTTATCTTTCATAATGTTTATGTGTCAGACTTCAGGCTTGAAGACATTATGCAACTGTTTTCACTGGCTAACGACGACTAACCCGACCTTCATGTGTAAAATCTCTGGAGTGCCCCATTACAATCACATCAATGAGCCGCGCTGCTGGTTGACATGCACCGTCATGATTACGAACACAGGGACTGTAGTTTAACAGTCACTCCCACATAGACCATTCTGTCTAAATAAATACTCACTAGACTACCAAATTAATCCGCCACTGAAAATAGTCCCAACAAATGCACTATTTACTCTGGCTTGAGTAACCTCTGATAAAAACTACAGTGCCCAGCTTTTAGGGAATTATTTATGTTTTAGAGGAAAGTCTTTGTGACCCATTTTTACATCTTAAGTAGGAACAATATGGCTCGAAGGCTGAGCACCACAGATTGGCACGGTTTGATCTTTGCATGGGATGTGTTGACAATAAGAAAAACACAGACTTTCAACAAACTTATCTTTTACATTTTCTAACAGTATGGTTAAAGTTACAGTAACAATACTGCATACATTGTAATGCAACTGTATCCAATTATTGTGAAACAGAGCCATTCTCCCTACATATTGAATACCTTTAATTTGATTATTTTTCTAAAGTCAAAATTTGATGGCAGGGCCTACACTTGTAATAGAGTATTTTTATTTTACATTATGGCATTGCTCCTTCTAGACTACTGTCCAGCTGGTAGAGAAAGTGTGTAGACTATTCTCTCCAAGTACTCCTGCTCATGTCTGAAGCTTTGCAGATAAACACATCATCCCTTTCTCTTTTCCTTTCTGCCAGAGTCAGCCTCCTGCTAATGCCTCAGGGCCAGATGCTGAACCCTTGGTTCTCTTGGTCTGTTTTTGTCCCCACATCCCATTGTTCTGCCTCCCGCCTTCCTCCCCTTCCTACCGCCACTGTCCCATTTCTATTCTTCATTTTCCGCTGGAAACCTCTGGCTTATCTACAAGACTCAGCCCTCCAGAGCTTGCTCCATGAAGGGAACAAGTGTTTTCGATTCATGTCATTTGTTTGATTCCTTAATGTGCAGGAGGAGCCGTGCACAGGACGAGTCACGGTTTGACTATTTCACAAAAAGAGCAACCAAAAATTATTGACTGAATTGGGTTGGTTTTCTGAGCACATCTTACCACATGCGACATCTACAAATGCTTAAAACACCAGTTCCCTATAACTGCCCTCGGTCACTCCTTGCCTCCATTTTCCTGCTACACCAGTGCTTTTGCATCTGTTTCTAAATGTTTTATCTTTAGCCCTCCATCTGTCCATCACACTCTCCCTCCTTTTTCTCCAGCTGTCTGAATGGATCTTTTTACATATTTCACACTCCCTCTCTCAATCCCTACTTCCCAGAGCTATGGATGATGAGTCTGGCTGTGAGTGTATTTTCCATGCGCCTCGATCAGGAATGGAAAAATCAAAATACCAATAACCATCACAGAGGCACCGGCAACTACTGTGTCTATACATGCTCGTGTGAGAAGGAGAGAGGGCGTGATGGAGAAGGGACAGATGAAGGGAGCATCTTTACGTGACTGCGACTAAAGCCTTAGCACGTGTCTGCATGTACCTCTGCCCCTGCTTTCAGTAGTTTCAATCCTTCGCACAAACTGAAACCTTTTGTGTTCTGGATTATTCACTGCAACACTTGCATGCTGAGTCTGAATGTGGACAAGAGCATGTGTCTGAGTGTGTGTTCGTCATCCTCACTTCTACGTGACATAGCCCCCCGTCTGGTGGGTATCTAACAAACGGCGGTTCATGGGTACTTACCTACTCATTGACGCTTTCCCCCCCACGCGACTTCTACCACCCCCTCTCCCCCCACCAACACTCGCCTGTTGACGTGAGCCGTGTAACAATCCTTCCTGTTTCCATGACAACCACCTGCTGCTGTCCTCTCCTCATCTGTCTCTCCTTCCCTCCCTTTCTCCACTCCCTCTCACTCTCTGTCTCTCCTCCCTTTCCTCCCTCTCAGTTGTCTCCCTTCTCTCCGCACACTGTTGGTATTTCAAGGTCAAAGAGGGTCACAGCCAGATAGTGAGATAGAGACAGAGATAGGGGCGGAAAGTGGGGAAAGGATAGCAATAATAATGGGAGAGAAGACAGACAGAGGAAGGGTGGAGGACAAAAATCCCCCAGACATTGTTATTGTTAGCACCTTAGACCTCAGACAGTTGCCTCATTCAACCCATCTTGGCTCGGTGTCCTCCCTGTACTTATCATAAACTAATTTTGTGTCAACCTTGAGCCAAAATGGCCGACAATAGGTTGCGTTGTGACATAGCCGGAGGTGGCTGTCGTGGGAAGCCTTATCTTCCCTGCTGCTTAAGCTGAAAACAAGACAAGAGCAGTGCAGCAGACCAGAACATGTTTGTGCTCGATAAAGCAGAGCATTGGACGAACCACATTAAGCAGTAAGCAACCGAAATGCGCTCTGCTCCACGGCTTGAAACAACACACTAAATTAGCCCGCTGCCATGTTACGTTTTTTGCAGGAGCGTTTTGACCTTTTCATGATGTCTGATAAACAAGAATCGACAAAGTGAGGCTATGATTCACACAAAGTAAATAATCATTTTTTGTTTTCTTCAGATGAATAAGTTATCTTCTTCTGCCAGCAGTTTTTGTGTGATGTGGGACTTTCCTGAGGGAGTGTCAGTGTGTGGGACGGCCCAGTGTGGTAACATGTTACGTTAATTGCCACTGAGGTAAGGTTGGAGCAGTGACCTTGCTTGCCCCGGGGAGAAGATGAAGCTTGACGTATGGATCAGCCAGCCCATTGGAGTCCATGGCTTTCAGTCCCTGCGGACGCAAGCAGACACACACACACAAACAAACGCACACTGTAGTGTCAAAGGTGACGTCATCCTGCCCTCAAACACTTCACATAACTGACAGGGTCAGAAAAAAAACAGTGAATATGTCAGAGCTCTTCTACTGTAGTTGCAGTCTCAGTTGTGCCTCTGGGTGTTTCTTTCCACTATTTTCTACCCTCCTAGACTCCTTTGTGTTGTCCTCAAGGGAACCATTCAGTGAGATTTACATAATTAACATCATGTGACAGTACACAATATGTAATACAAGGCCTGTGTCCTTGTACGATGGCCATGCCAAATGTGTCTGCCACACTACAGCAATGGAGCAACATTATCCAACATTCTGTGATTTTGTCTTGAACAGACAAGCTGCTGAGAGTGTGTGGCAAACACGTTACTTTAAAAAGGTTGAGAGAAAACAGGCTGACATCTGTGCAAACATAAAAGCATTACAGGAGAATTGTATTCATTGGGAGGATTTAGCAAGCACGTCACACACGGACAGACAGACAGACAGGTAGGTCTGTTTATATGACAAAGATATTGAATTTTTGTGTACCTTTGCCTTGTGAATAGTACAATGAAGACAGTTGTTCTCCTGATCAAAGAGCAGGCTGAACTCCAGAGTTCCCAGGTAGGCTGAAAACAACACAAACCGAGGCAATTACTGCCAGTAAAGGGACAGACACGCTCAGTCACACACACACACACACACACACACACACAAACACACACAAATGCTCTGAGTCATATTTGTAGCAGATGGCCTCTTAAAAACATGACTGCTTAATATGAATTGATGTGTCTTGTTTGATTACTGTTTGGGAATGAGCAGAAACTTGCAGGCTGAGTCTCGCTATTGTGACATTGTCTAATAAATCATCGGAGGCGGCGTGTCATATAAAGTGGGTGTGACAAACACTTTTGGAAAAATGCTTGAATCCACAATTACTCTGCCAACATGTTTTGTGATTCTGAGGAAAATGCAGAAACCCATTTTGATAAAAATAAAAAAAGGATGACTGTCTAGGAAGTGTTGTTTTTCTGCTCTACTGCCTATGCATACACAAACCAAACACACAATATTGAACTTTTTCACCATAAAACTTTTTCCTCCCTCCTCTGAACTCACTGTCATCATCATCAGAGTCGAGCACCTCCTCCCTGTCTCCGTCGTTGCTCTCCCTCCTCTCACCATCCTTGTATCCTCCACCCGTCTCCCCATTGAAAGTCTCCTCTTTTAGGATCTTCTTCTCCCTTGGAGGCGGTGGCGTGCAGGGGTAGTCGTGGAAACGCGGGAAGAAGTCTGAGATCTGTGGGATGGGGAGGATGGGGCCTGGGCACACGTTGATGGCAAAATGCTCCTGCATAGAGATCTTGACCGGTGAGGGAGGGGGCATAGCGGTCGAGTGGGGCGTCGCCAAGGGGGAGGAGGCGGATGAGGAAGGGGTGGAGGCGGAGGAAGGGGGGATGGCCAGGTGGGAGGTGGAGGGGGGCGGTGCAGGTTTGGAGACGCTCATGTGGACTGTCGAACGGGACTGTGGGATGACAGCAAAGAGGTGAGACGGCGAGAGAAAAAAATGAATGAGGACAGACAAAGAGAATAACAGCAGGGATCATAGCAGAGGGGAGGAACAAGAGGATCAGAACTAGAAGAGAAAAACAAAACAACACAGTCACATCCTCCGCCTCCTCTCACTCTCCAACTTTCCCCTTTCTGTGAGTTTCCACAGCAGCAGCAGCAGCAGGGGTCACTTCTATTCAAGGCGAGTCAACGTTGGCAATATGTTGAAATTCACAGCGCATCTGAAACATCCTGGAGAAACCGTGTGTCTGTTTTAATCGGCTGACGCAAACTTCACTTCTCAAAAGCCAAAATAGAATTTGCCAGAACCTTTGGCAGTTCAAGTGTGACTCACACATTGTGTCAGCATACCCAGTCTGTGCTCTGAATTAATATTCAAACGTAGTGCTGCAAAGTATGAACAAGTGATGTCACTTGTGTATCTGCACTTCACTCTAATCCTTCCCTTATCTCCCTCTTTCACTCCTTTCTCTCTCATCTGGAAGTCCCCTGAGCAATATTTACATAATACTATTTGAAGCCTTTCTCAGTCCTTAGCATATTTGTCACTAAATGAAGCGCAATAACTGTTACTGAGCTCCAACCTCGTTAAACCAAATGCTATCATTTCCTATTTCCCTCACAGTAATTAACAGAGACTGAAGACATGTTTTCTCATACAGTGCCCCGCTGTCTTTATTATTTTAAGAACTAGCTTGATTTCAGTGATCACTGGGACAAACGTCAAGCCGAGATGTGACAGTATTTCCTTTGTTTCCTGGTGCTGTCCCAGATTAAAAACTTTAATCTATTAAAGACAAAGAGTGGATAAAAACTCAAACCATACAGCTGGAAGACAAAATAGCAGATCCTTCACTGATACAAGTAAATCACTGCAAACACTGCAACATATGCAGGTCATCTGAGGATGCAGATCACTTGCATCTGTCCGTTCTGTCACTGCTGTCCCTTTATCTCCTGTCTGTGTTTAACACGACGTCATTATTTTCAAGTCTATTCTTTCCCCTAAATGAAATAGTTTTGCTCTTTTAGTTCTTATAACAGTTTTTATCTGTTATATGGACACAAATGAATAGCCTCTTTGGAGCACTGTTGTTGTGATGCTTTGAAAACTCACACATCAAAGTGTCTACGGCTACAACTGATTTGTCAGTTATTTTTGTCATTGGTTAACCTGCCTTTATTCAGTTAACTGATTCGTCATTTCGTCTGTAAAACGTCAGAAAATAGCGATTCCTAGAAC
Source organism: Gadopsis marmoratus (assembly GCA_036023855.1). Lineage (NCBI taxonomy): Eukaryota > Metazoa > Chordata > Actinopteri > Centrarchiformes > Percichthyidae > Gadopsis > Gadopsis marmoratus. Next base: position 34,254 of record JAVQJF010096855.1, on the reverse strand, counting down.
CCAAGCTGATGTCTTGTTTTGTCTGACTAACAGTCCCAATTTAAAATAACATAAAAAAGAGAAAAGCAGCAATTCTTCTTGTTTGAGAAACAGAATAATATTCATCTTGCTTGAAAAATGACTTAAAAGATCAGTCGCTCATCAAAATTGTTGCAGATGAAAAATCAGAAACCGAACAAAACAGGTACTGAGGGGATTCCCCAGGTGAAGATACCAGTATTGCTGTAACTCACCTCTCGTGCATCGTAACACATACTGACTCTCTCATACATACATGTTTACATACTGAAGCTATACACTGAAGCTTTTGTCAATCAAGCCAACACACCATTCATATCCGAACAGAACAAGACTTAACTCAGTTGTAAACTCCATCCCACCTTCCTCACTGTCCTAAGTTACAGCACAGTCTCTCTTTCTCTCTCTCTCTCTCTCTCTCTCTCTCTCTCTCTCTCTCTCTCACTCACACACACATGTGTGTTAAGACCCTACCCACAGATAAAGATCCCAAACTGCCTGGTCCCATCGTCAGTACCTACACTCATTCAATCACTAACACTCTTCTTATGTAACACCCAAATTCACTGCCTGGGTCCCCACGTACAGACGATCACTTGCAGCATGTTGCTTACAAACACAATTGCTCTCACCCGTCTTACATACACTCAGAGACACGCACATGCAAGCACATGTGCACACACACACACTCACTCACAAGCACAGATATAGCCATCCACAAATACGTACCCAGGGACAGTCTTCATCTGTGCCAGCACTCCATCTTGCCTGCTTTCACGTCCTCTGTCTCTCACACACTGAGGAGCATGCAGACCAGCTTCAGAGTCAATATATCCTTCTGTACTCTCTCTCCCTCTCTCTCTCTCTCTCTCTTTTTCTCTCCCTGTCTCTGCTCATTTGCTCTCCTCCTCTCCTCTCCTCTGTCCCTCCCTTTTTCCCTTCCCCTTTAGTTGTGACGTCTCTGGTTAAAACCTCATCCGTCATTTGCAGACTGTGCATAGTGCCGTCACTCATTTTCTCAGCAGTGGGGAGATTTCAGGAAACCTGGGAAAAGGAGGTGTGTGTGTGTGTGTTTTATGCTGCTGTTGGTGGTGGGTTTGGTGTGTATGGAGGGGGGAGAAAGTCACAGACAGACAAGCAGAGCAAAGCGAGGAGAGACAGATGAGGAGACAAACCGACATCATACAGACACACATACAAACACAAAGAGATGCCAGCAAACACAAACACACACATACAGTATATACACATATATACATATATACAGTGGATAGAGAGGAAAATGGGTGTGAAAACACATAAAAAGAAATATTGCCCTGGGATGAGGGAAAAAACAGCTGAAGGACAGAGAGAGGAAATTAAATTCAACGTGTTGACTGAGCTGAACAAAATACTCTGCCAGCCATACAATCACACTGCACACTGCCAGATTACTTTGTGTTGGCTATGACTATGGCCAACATCAGCCAAGCATATGCGTGTGTATGTGTTTGTGTGTTTGCTTGCGTTTTGTCTGTAGGCGTCCGACTGTGGCAGCCCTCATAGTATCGGCTGACACCTGCCACAGCAATAAAATGAATCAAACAGTCAAACAATGCATTAATAACAGTGGACTGGTGCAGGGCGACACTGCAGTAAATCACTGGTGGGCACAAGAAAGAACAGATGAATGAGAAGAATAAAGAATGGATGCATGTGTGTTTAAAAGACAGATAGTGTTTAACCTGTTCTGTTGGGGATCCTGGAGACTCCATTTGGATTTCTGTTATTTAAATTATTAAATATTTTATTACATTCATTAAATGTTTGTGGCAAAGGAGGGGTCACCACTTTTTTTCCATACATGGAGTATAAGGTTAGAAGAGAAGAACGTAGAGGCGTATGCTCGTCCATTTGCAAACACTTTGATTTACTTTGGGCATCTCATTACTGTCAGCATCACCTCATCAATATTGTGCCAACAGACCATTACACTGTATATTCATTAATTTGCAAAAAGAACATGAGGACTAAATGAGTTGAAATGAGATAAATGAATGCTCAGTCTACCGATGCAAAACTATCTTTCTATAAATAGGTGCTTTAGACATTGGCTATGTGCTTTGCGTGGCTTGAAATGAATGCAGCAGTAATTTTGAAGTCCTCTCGTGGTCTGCATGGGGTTGGATTCTACAGAGCTTCTCATCCCTTTGGTGAAAATGAAAAATACCACACGTGTGCGACTGTGCATAGGCGAGTGCCTGCTCCACCCACAGCAGCAGTTATCAGACAGCTACAGGGATCTCACAGCTGACCTGCTGACCACCGAAACCCTCAGACGCTCTCCATGTGGCCGGGCACCCAAGAGACACACTGTACTCTGCCGAGAGGGCTCCGACTGCAGTCTCAACACACTTAAGTCAGGGGTGATTTACACAGAATTACAGATTCCTGATGTACTTTTGCAGCAGTTGGTTAACCAAAATTACCCCAAAAGATTCTCAATTATCCTTAATGGTATATTTCCAGGTTCGTAGCTACAACTGAGGACACTGAGGCCACGTCCTCTGTATTCTTTCTGGGAATTCACAGGTGTTGGTAACCTAGGGGGAGCTTACACTGCAGTTATGGTGGGAATTATTTAGGCTGATGCCAGTATTTTTAGACTCAGCCAATACCAGAGGTAGAAATTTTTATGGTGAGGGCTTTTAAACAGAAGGTGGTCCATTTGGTTGGGGGTAATAAATTGGGAAAAGAACTATGTACTTTGGGACAAACTATAGGGAAAATAGACATTGCTTTAGTTACAGGCTAGTTAGTTAAGGTTATTAATAGCTGTTGATTTCTGGAGTTGTTTTTCTTGAAAGAACCATTTAAACAGCTACCTCAATAAAAAGTAATTTGGAAAATAAAAGTTTTGTTTTGAGTGTATTTCTAAAACCCTGTCTATGCACCTGTATCTTAATTCTTTGCTTGTTTGTATTTGCTACAGCAATGAGTCTACCCAGAAACAGTGTGAGTTACTCTGGACAACCCACAGACCTCAATATAGTCCTTGATTCTACTCAAAACCGGCCAAGCATGGACTGTAGAGCAAAATGCTATGGAAAATTAAGCACAGCACATGGGAAAGGAAAACTACGCCAATGGAGAACTCAATGTCAAAATCCTTAGTCATTTCCATTTACACATCATGTTTTGTCCAGATAACAATAATTCCTAGCAGGTTTTCACTTTTCTCCAACCAAAACCCTTTAGCAATTTAATTACTTCTTTTTTTATTTTACTACTTAATTTTTCCATTAAGTAAAGTGACTATCAAATGGTGACAGTGTCCTTCAAATGATTCACACTCTCAATCTGATCTGAATGGAAAGGTGACAGCATCATCACCACAGATTGACAATGTGGTGAGTGAGCTAATAAGTACATTTGACAGGCGCAGGCTTAATTGACACTGTTTTGCATTCACAGTGAGACCAAAACCACATGGATTTGTCTGGTTTAGCGTGTCCAGACCAGCTCTGAGGAAGAAACGCAATCAATTGTTCAAGAAGAATGAAGTCTGGACAATGGTGCTGCAGTATTGATCTTTCTCAGGGGTAAACATTAGGTAGCCTGTCAGATGGATATTTAACACAGTGGCATTGCCCATGAGCTGTCAAAAGTGAATGATAGTCAGCCACATCCAAAGAAACAAAAGGATTCAAACCAGAAGAGTGGCGTCTGATGACGAAGACGTACGGATGGAGACGGATGAATTAAAAATATAATTTAGTAATTCTGCATTGTTTGCAAGTAAAAATAAATTAAACCACAAAACGTACGTGAAATGACAAATAACAGAAAGCAAAAAATAAAAATAAAATGAGTGCATCCAGCTGCCGTACGCCTCCATGTCAGCATGATTAAAGCAATCAAGTCACTCATGAAATATAAATAATAAACAATCTAGAATGAGAGATTGGTGGGAAGGAGGGAGAGGGTACGACCAATTTGTGGAGGAGCATTCACCCAGTCCTCCTGCATGGCAAGATAATCTCCTCCCATTACTACAGCACAAAGCAGTGCAGGTTTTCCATTAACTGTACAACCACAGCCTCCCCAGCCTCTCAGACAGCCATTAGCTCTGAGATTAAGTAAACCTCTATTTACATACTGTAGCACCAGGCGCATGCTGAATCTTTAAACATCTGGCACCACACGAGATGGGATATTGCACAAATCTTCGGATAAAGATCAAAGGAAGCACCCTATCCTACACCCGTCCTTGAGAGTATGTGCAGACTTATCTTGAATTCCTGAGTTACTTCTCTGCTTCTTTTACAAAAGGAAATGCTGAGTGTATGCTGTGCGTGCCTGCATGCTGGAGGCAAACTGAAATTAAAAGTCATGTCTGATACAGAATCATATATCGTGGGCATTTGTTTTGACTTGTGTACTTATCTTGTCAAAACTGTCCTCGCCAAAAACAAGGCGTTAAATTGGATATAGTTTCATGCAGTGACACCGCTCCCTAGATTAATGTTCTCCAGTTTTTTTATAATACTACGGACAGGCAGTTAAGCAGCTGCGGGGTCGACGTTAACTGTTACCCTACGTTACTCTGTGACTCCATATTTTAACTTCAGAAGTTACATTCTCCCTTTAAGAAGTGAAGTATAGGCATCTCGATGAGTGGCAGCCTTGGGACCATTCCTAATGAGAGGAAAGATGTGAAAGATGCAAATTTTACTTGAATACCTGACTGGAGTGACATTTGAAGTCAGAAGAAGAATCAGCAGTCATTGCACCTCACGGCAGCGTCAATCACATGGAACTGAATGAACCGAATAGGCTGTGATGCTGGTGAGTGCATTTTTTAACAGGTGGCTAGTTGTTGATGTTCCCCCGGGATGGCAGTTGGTGTCACAGGTGCTGCTTGCGCTCCACATCACTCTGCTTCAGGGGAGAATCGTTGGCAGAGAGTGCTGTTCTGTCAAGGTGCATTATTCTTTTTCACCACGCGCCACATCCCCAACTTCGGTCCCGTATGGCTTCTGGTCTCCCACAAGAAGCAGCTCCCTCTGTTTACCACTAACATCACCTTCCACTTTCACCTTTGGCTCATTTTATCAGTCTTCCTCTCGCTTTCTTCCTCTGAGGGCTGTTCGAACACAAGACAGATCCCATTAACTCTGACAAGCAGGGGCGCACACAAAAAGAACAGACGTGTGGGGTTTTTAAAAAGAAAATGAAAAATCTAACTTCATACATAATGTCACTGAACAAGTTTTCATTTTTCTAATGTTTTGTGACAGGCCCAGCAAGCAATGCAAAAGAAAGAATGACCCCTGTCAAATAAAATGACAGATTGACAGAATGATATTCCCCCAGGGTAAATGTGTTACTTAATTCTTTGTTTATTTCATTTTTCTCCTCTTTCCCTTTTGTCGGTTTATGCTTTCTGTTGGAGCAACTGGACGAGTCCCTCTAACATTCACGTGATGTTGTTTTGGTCTCAATTCCATTTTTTACATAACAATTTACCATTCAGTTGAGTTCAACACGCGATTGGACTTGAAGCGTAGGGGTACCTGATTGAGGTTACCATATTTCTTGATCTGTCTCCCATGAGGTTGGATCGCTCTCCAGCTGACGCTCACCTCCAACCAGCCAGCTGTTCCAACTCCGAAGCAAGGCTCAGCACTAACACAGCCCCATTATTTGCCACTGACCCAATTAGATCTGCATACATCCTATAATACATATTTTTTTCTCTCCCCTCTTTCCATTTCACCCTTTCCTTATTTTTCCTCTGGTCCCTGTGATGAATGCCTTTGGTTCTCAGGACAAATGACAGCTGTGTGATTAATTGTGTGTGCTCTTTCACTCTCCCGCCTTCTCACTTCTTCCACTTCATTTTCGGATTCTCGCCCTGTGTAGTATTCTATCTTTACCTGGGTTTGCCCCATCAGCATATTCCCATAAATAAAAGAGGGGGAGAGGTTGGGATGGAGCGTAGAGGGGTGGAGGGAACTGTGGCCCAGAGGCAGGGCAGTGGGCATGTGCGAAATGGATGGAGAGGGAAGGGGAGAGAGGAGCCGACTGCTCCAAATCACGAGTGTGAAGGTGACTGCAGAGAATAAGACATAGAGAGAAAGAGATGGAATCAAAGAGAAATGCAAATGTAAAAGAACCAAAAATAGAGAGAATATGAAAAAACAAAAAACAGCCTGAATCTGAGATAGATAGATAGATAGATAGATAGCAGGGGGGGACATGAATTAAAAATGCCAGAGAAACAGGGAGAAATTGACAGGACTGATGAATAAAAAGGTGGATTGTATGATGATGTCAGAACAATTTCCACAGTAAGAAATTAAATCCATGAACTAAACCTTCAGATCCCCAAGTCCTTTCATAATCTGAAGTGAAATGGCCCTCACTATCACACAATAAAAGGAGGGTAAATGCAGTGCGTGACAGGAGAGTGAACAGCAGGGCAAGAGATGAAGGGGTAAAACAGGGACGTATTGAAATAGCAGTGATTATAGCGAGGTGTGCAGCCAGTGCCCCATGGCAGGACGTCATGCTGTGCTTAATGAGGCAAAAGTGCAGGCAATTAGTTCCAGATATGACATTATCAGTCACCAATAAGTGAACACATCATTAACCACGAGACCCCTCTGACAGCCTCTCATCTTCTGTCTCTCGCTCATATACAAACAGCACATGCGTGTGTTCTTTCAGTGGTCAACATAAAGCTGAAAAAGTTTCCTTTTATTCTCTTCTCTGAATCTACACAAACATGCATACGGCTCAAATATCATTGACAATTTTGTAAGCTAAATTATTTACCAGGAAAACTCAACCGTGTCCCCAGAAATTACCTTCATATGCTACAAATTTGCAACAGCAAATAGGTTTAGAAGGGAGCACAAATTTGATTTTTAATCACCATTATGAGGAAATACAAAGAACAGCCATAACTTTATGAACACTGACAGGTGAATTGAAGAATACTGATTTTCTCGTTACAATGGCACCTGTCTGTGGGCGGGGGTGGGGGATATATTAGGCAGCAAGTCAACATTTTGTCCTCGAAGTTGGTTTTTTGAAGCAGGAAAAATGGGCAAGCGTAAGGATGTGAGCGACTTTGACAAAGGCCGCATTGTGATGGCTAGATGACTGGGTCAGAGCATCTCCAACTGCAGCTCTTGTGGGGTGTTCCTGGTCTGCAGTGGTCAGTCTACCAAAAGTGGTCCAAGGAAGGAAAACCGGCGACAGGGTCATGGGCGGCCAAGGCCCAAAGAACCTGCCCAATAACAGTAATGTCTAGACAAACCAAGCACTTTATTCCATTTTTTTCTTCCTGACATTTGAGCCTTGTGCTCAGGTACATAGTGTATTTGCCTCAACCCAGCTGATTCGCATTCTGTTTGTTTCGACATTTACAGCTTTGGCTTAAAATTCCCTTGATTGTGGAATCTAATGATTGTGCAAAATGATAATAAGTCAGCATATTAGAACAACATTTTTATTGTATTACCATGTAACCAAACCAACTTTAACCAAACAGTTTTTGTTGCCCAAAGCTAACCACACGCAGGACTGGGGATGGGAACCTTCATCTCCAGTCCTGCACTTTGTACTAGTGCGCATCTGTAAAAATGCAAAACATTTAGCTGTAAATGAATGTAATTTGTAGGAGTCTGGGTTGGAAAATTGTCCCTTATATCACTACATCTGCACAACATTTAACCTCATAAGCAGCTTTTCCAAGATTTAGCTTCATGCTGCTCAAAACTGCACCACTGCTTCCAGCCAATCCAAGCCAATTCAAAGGTCCACACTCCATTGGGAGCTGACTGGTGCATATAATGCGACAACGTTATTGCACTCCCTTGTCTTTTTCTGTGAAGGTAAGGGGGTGAAATAAGTTTCCACTTCTTCAAAAAAGCAATGCGCTAAATAAGGGCTTTGGTTGGACACGCTAAGCATATTTGAGCGTGGCGAGGGTCTGATCGCACAGGGCAATAGGTTCCTCAACCGTTTCCCACTGCAGCTCTGCCTCACTAGGCAAAGAATAGGGAAAGAGAGAGGGGGGAAGACAAAGTGAGAGAAACAGTAACAGGGGCAGACGGCATAAAAATTAGATTATGCCTTACCTGCATTTTTTGTTTTCTCACAACAAGGTTTCTTGCTCTACTTACTGGACTATCATCTACCCATTTAAAATAATCGCTTCAGTAGACCTACACGTCAGACATCTGTAAAATTACAACATATTTCTTCATTCCAATGACATGGCAGAGAAGATTTAGCATTTCTATACATTTTGACGTGAGTTGTGACATTTACAGGAGTCAAAAGGTCGTGCAGGAGGTTTGTCCAGTGAAGGGAGACAAAGTTCAGACACTGACCACTGCAGAGCAAAGCAAAATGTCAAGGAGAGGAACGACTGCGTTTGTATGAACAGGTACACCTCTTTGATGTTACTTTTATCAAAAAATAAAAATCCACATTGTGACCAAGTTAGAGACAACTTTGACCTTGTTCACAGTCGAAACTTAAGGTGTCCTTTAGGCAAGAATGTTTGAGACAGGTCGGCAGTCAATGAACAGTGTGGTGATCAATAGGAAATGGCCCCGGGGGACATGAAATCCCTCTCCATGCTTTGCCTGGCTAACTAACAAACAGCAGTGAGAAGTGAAGGAAATGCTCTGTGATGAAAGGATTGACAGCACAAAGAGGAAAAGGATTGTCACTCTTCAGCTATCTATATGTACAGCAGACACACACACACACTTAATTACCCATCACTGCCGAGACAGTTTTACAAAGCATCTTTAGCTTGAACCCCAAAACGTGAATCCACTGTCATTATACGGGTGACATTTAACATCCCACGCATCAGTATGTGGACCTTGTCACTTCTGGCATAAATGGGTGTCTACATTTTTTCTTTCAGCTGTAAATTAACCTCTTTAACCTTGAATTCTCCCCTGGTTAAATAGCTTTTTTCACACTTATTGCCATATATACAGTATATATTCTTCATCTGTTTGCTCCAATACATCAGTCAATATCCAATTACATCCAAAAGATGCCATGGTTTAATAGCTGCAACATTAGTGTACATAATGTGCATTTTCTAAATGTCAAATACATAATTGTATGCAAATTTCCACCAAACTTTACATGACATCTTTGTTGTTGTTTTTCTGGATGCATAGGCTGAGTTGTGCTTCCCCACAAAAATTCAAACAGTGACACATTGTTTTATATATCATACTGACTTTATATTTGAAGGCAGATCTTCCTGACGTAGCATTCCTCCAGCTAGCTCCATTAGCTTCTATAGCTCAATGCATTCTGTCATTGAGCTTTCTGTCTTTGTTTCACCTGTCTTTATGAATAAAATAAGCATTCCTGAGGTTTACTTCCTATATTCTAAGACAAATGCAAATTTAAACAATTACTTTGTGAGCATACAAAAAAAATACAGCTCCCAAGAAACTTTACAAGCATGGCACCATGCCTCCCCACGACTGTTCACTAACGCTCAAAATGTCTTAATGTAATTAATAACTTAATTTGTGTTTTTCAATAAGAATGATGTTTTAAAAAACACAGACCAAAGGTAATATTGTGGATCAATCTACAACTAGTCTTAGTGTAATCTCTTCACGTGAGTATAATGTGATATACAGTATGTTCCTTTGTCCCACGCATTTGTGTTCATTGTCTGGCCAGACAGGTATAAATGTTCCCCCTTTTGTCGCTTTGTCAGTAGCCTGAAGCGCAATATATGACTTGGACCTATAAAGCTGCATTACTTTGTCCTGTTAACCATGTTCACATTCAAGTTAAAGTAGTTTCTTTTCAATGACATTGAAATTTCACACTGTAGAAACTTTAAACATTCACTAGAATTTGAAATAAACCTCTGTGGGTTTGACAGTGATTATCTGTGAAGCATGCACCTGTAATGATGGACCCACAGGTTGGTCGATTGGTGTTTAAAAGGCTTAATGGTTTTGGACATTTAATCCAAAGTCTTTCAAACCAAAAGAGATAGAAAAAAAATATCAAATTAATCTACGTTGATATCGGCTCATCTGCCTCCCCAACATATCTGCAGTAAGACAACATCATTGCCCTTCTTGCTGTTGAGGACAGAGGCAGTTACATCTCTAATCCCGACATATTTAGCTGGATAATCACCTTTCATTATATAATCCTCAGGTTAGGTAGGGCTTCATACAATAGAGATACACCTCATTCACATCTATCAGCCAAGACAAACAAGGAGAACAAATCAGATTAATTAGAATAAAAACACCTATTTCTGTCCTTTCTTTTGGTGGCTGAAGAAGGTAAGCTTGTTTAAAAGTGTATTTTGATGTACTGATGATTTGTAGTGAAGTGTCAGCTTGTTGGACTCTGCAATGTTTAATAATTCAAAACAACTGGAATCAGCTACGGTTCATTAGTAGTGAGCGAGCCTGGTGCAGAGCATGTTTGAGGTAGCCACTCACACTCTAATGAGACAGAAAGACATCTCTGCTCTGCTTTAGCATTTGATTATCTGGATCGCAAGTATATTTTGCTGTACAAGCCAGCAGATGGACAGCCCACTGTTTGTATTTATTTTGGTTCAATATTTGTGGCCCTGTTGCTCGCTACAACAAATTCACATCAACAGATTTATTTAAACCAGCTCCACCATGTGATTATCAGGCTGGGCGAGGAGGAAGAGGTTGTAATTAGACAAGAATTATACAAAGCAGTAATAAGGAGATTGTCGCAAATGACGAGACAGAAAAAGATGCTGTGATGAGTGAGAAAAATACCTCACACTTGCCCTCTGCTCCCTACCTATCTGCACCAATACTGAAGGAGACAGCCTCATTTCAGAGCTGTGACATGAAATCAGTGCTGGGGGGGGGGGGGGTTGTGATGTGGAGGAAGTGGTGGAGAGGTGTTAAGATAGGTGAAGATAAGATGGAGTGCCAGACCCGATTGCATTACTATCGGTTGTTTATGGATCAGACGCAGGCTGGCTTGGTCCTCTGGGATTGATTGTCTTCTGACTGGACAGCAGGCGGGTGGAAAGATAATACGAAAACAAAGAGAAAACAGAGGGGTGAAGTCGAACTCACAGCCAATCTTAGTGGAGCCTTGCGGGATTTGTTTTAAACGTCTGCCAGGGAGATTCATTTTTGCTCGTTCCGTTTGCCTGGTAATGGGAAGAGCAGCTCAAAAATCATTCAACAGATTTCAATTACCATTGGTATAAATTTAGGCCATGTGCCATGATACAAGTAATTAGATTTTGACAATAATTCTGTGGACCGATATGTGGAAAAATATAAAATGCTTAGAGGGGAACTCCACTGATTTTGCCAGTGTTTAAAGGTGTAGTATAACTGCATGTGTGTGCGTGTGTGTGGAAAATAACTGTGTAAAACCTTTTGTAGCTCCAGAGGGAGCTGCACAAAATGATGTCACTTGAGTCAGCGTCGGCTTTGAAAATGACTAAAATCTGGGGATATGGAGTAAAGAGAAGTTAGCTTACTAGTCCTCTACAGCCTGCTTCTCATCTCTTCTTGAGGCTACATTAGCTGATACTAGCATAGCACACCCAAATCTTGGTCCAAACTAACTGTGGTTTAGTTGCATTGTGGGTAATGTAAGCACCAGATTTTGACAAGGAAGAAGAACGCGTGGAATGCAAGTCTATATCTCTGGTTTTATCTAATTTGCAGTTTCTTCAAAATGTCTAATATGACCTATGTTTCTGTTTCACTGACGAAGACCTCTAGCAGCTGTGTGATTTATGGCTCTTGTCTGTCAGGAGCAAAGCTTTCCCTAACTTTATCCAAATAGTTTTTGTGCCTAAACCGAACCAAACCTTAACCATAGAGGGGGCAGAATAGCTCAGGAACGCACAAACAAACTGTCGTCCTGATGACAGGGTTGTCAGATCTGAAAACACTCATATGTCATTAAACTGCCATTATTCTTTGCATATGCATCAAAACTTGCACGCATCAACTCTAAGTGATCCGGATAAATTTGTTAATATTCATTCTACATGTGACATTGAACATGATCAACATTAAAGGCCATGACATAACACGTGACATTTTGCACTATTCATTCTTGTACAAAGCCCAAATATAAATCCCAAACACGATTTAGGTATTCTACAAAAATCAGGACCACTATAAGCCAATAGGCATGATGTCTATCAGAGTTTGCATTTTGATGAAGATTCACATCCAGATGCAGAAATGGAATTTTCTAAAAACGACAGATTAAATGGATTGTGCAGCCTTGCTGGAGTAATAACCTCTCTGAGTGCTTTCTATTTTCTCTGTTTTGTGTGTGTTGTATGTGGGCCTTGTTTGTATGACATATGCAGTGAATCTCAGCACCCTTCACTCCAGTGGCTCTTGTGATATATTTTTAGAATATCCATTTAGTGTTTAACCCCTAATGCTCCAGCAAGGCCCATTCACCTCCTACCGCAACATCGCCGCTCTCCAGTGCAGCCCGCTCTCCATCATCAGCCGCGTTAGTAGTGTTTGTTTTAGCCCCGTCCACCTGGCCCTCCATTTCATTACTTCAATTAACGTGATTAGGATCTAAAATTGCTTGTGTCGGCTCTGTGATTGACAGCAATTGGCCACTTTGGGAGGAAAGCTGCAGACACACATAGTGCTCAATGGCTTGTGTAGTGTGTGCGAGCGTGTGTTTGTTTACCCTGATGGGAGTTGTGCTCACTGAAGATGAGAGCAATTCTTCAGGCAAACAATGTGAGACCACCACTATAGAAAGTCCAGATATCTTGCTTTATCCCACATGTGCAACGTGAATGTGTGTGTGTGTGTGTGTATGTGTGTGAGAGAGAGAGAGAGAGAGTTTGTGTGTGTATGCTTGCAAATGTGAGCAGGATTTCGTAAACATGAACTTATCTTCAATGAAAAGCAGAATGTATCATCTGCTGTGTGTATATATCTGCATAAATAAACAATTGAAAGTGCAGAAAGTACAGTGCAGCATTAGACGCTATAAATAACCTTTATGTACTCATGTGTGAACTTGAGCATTCTACTCTTCTCCGCCCGTACAGCTTATCATGCTCTAAGCGTGTTGCAATCAGCACGTATCATGTGCACACTGATTGTGTGAAAGCATGACAGACGGGCAAACGCTCCTCAGCCATGGCACGTTTTGTTCAACCCGGCGGGAGTTGAGGAATGTGGCTCGTATTGTGGAGGCACATTAAAACGGTCCAGTGTAATTTAGCGGACTGGCTGGTCTCCATGTCTCTTCTCATTACGGCCCTCGTGGTCTATGTACACGGACTTAAGTAGCGACCGCTGGAACAGATCTTCGGTATCTGTCTTCGCACCATTTCCGTGGCATGCGAGATGGCGGAATGCGGCGTTATGTTTATAGCACATCAGTGCCAAGTACGGCCGTTCATCATCAGGCGCTGGAAGCCAGAACCGCAGAGGTCTATGACAGAACATTAATATGCCTCTCAAACAGACAGCCCTAAGTCTCTCCTCCTCTGCAAGTCCTACACATGTGATTGTCATTCCCTCCCCTTATCTTCATCTTTCTTGCTATTTCTTTCTCTTCTCCATCACCCTCCGTTTCGCACTCCTGTCTATCCATCTTTCACACCACCTTCACACAGCTTTGATCCATTCATCTTGGCTGTTATGAGATTTCCACCCACTCTTACTCTTTGTGTATCCTTTGGGTTTTATTGCTTGGGTGTGTGTCCTCTTGTACAAATGAATCTGTCTCTGAATTAGATTGGGGTGACTCCTCCTCTCTCTCTCCCACACGATATAATACTCGCAGTTTAAACAGCACCCTGTGTGTCTCTTGTTTTACAAACTGTAAACTAATCTAATCAGCTATAATCATTGTATTTTGATTGATGCGTTGTTCATATTTTCATGTGAACAATGCATCAAATGACAATGTGTAATGTGAATGGCGCCACACTTCTTCGCCTTTCCCCACGCTCACACCCCACTCCACATTTATCTTTTTCTTCCATCCAGGATGTCTATGAAAGGTGCAAAGGGAGGAGCAGAAAGTCGACCATCCTCTGCTGCCAGGTCAGTGAGATGTAACATAAAGTGGTGGAGAAAATTAATACACTTACACTGTAAAGTCAAATTGACAATTTAATTAAAAGCTTGGCCGAGAGGTGAGGATGTGAGCTTTAAACCTGTAGTGATGATTAACCATTACATCAGTCTAAATCACAATTTGGAGTTCGAACATAAAGAGGAGACCCATCGCCATTGCCATTATTGCTTATAAAGTAAGCAAGTGAGCATTTATTAAGAGACAGATGGTTTAGCCTGCTTTGGAAAAATTCTTTACATTTTTCCCAGAGTTCCTGGGGTACTAAAAATTCTATCAATTGTCTCCCATTGCTGCTGCTGTCTATCAGCAGTCTGAATTCATCTTAACTTCCTCAGTAGGAGGGTCCATTCATATGACAAGCCACAAAGTTCAGAATTGTTTTTATCGTTGGTTATGAAATTTAAAAAAAAGGTGTTAATATAAATTACCAGACATTAAGTGCACTTTGAACTGATTAAGGCTTCTTTCTCTCCTAGCATGTCTGCACGAGGGGGACGGGGAGCAGCAGCTGGCAGGTCGCCCGCTACTGCGAGATTCAAAAACAAGGCCCTTCAGCTCAGCCTCTCCAAGAAATTCTGGTTATTACCATTCTGTTTCTAATCAACATTGATTAGGACGAGGGGAGTGGGTTGTGTAGATTTGTGCACCCAATTAGTGTCATCGATTGGTACATCCGCTGCAAAACAACTGCTCAGAATTTCAAACTAGTCCTCCTGAGAAACACTTCCTTCATTTCTTTATAGTGACTGACATGACAACCGATTTTAATCCCTCAAAAGGCACTTGCGTGTGTTTGTTTTTAAGTAAGTTAGGAGGGGAATGTATATTCCTGGCTTTGATGATGATGGCTCTCAACACATGACACGCAAACCCACACTTTACAGCTTGAAGTCGCCCTCGGCCCAGCGGAAGGGCTCTGGTAGTGAGGACGAGGCTTGTCAGAAGGGTAAAAGGAGCCTCAGCAACAGCTCAGCGGTGGCCACTGCCTACATCACCTACCTCAATAAGCTCTTTGGACAGGTCAGTTCTACAGCACGTTACCACTCGTACTCACATGCACGTTGTCACGGCCTTGATGCACTTGCTGGTGATCAGTAGAGTTACTTCAAACAAAGGACATAGTTGCAGTTTCAAACTTAATAGTAAAAAAAAAAAACATCATCCAGAGCAAGTGTCAGGAAACAGCATGTAATAAATGGCAGGTGTGCCAGCTGATTGCTCAGTTGCATCACGCGGTGATGCAAAACACCCAGTGATCTCAGTGCTGTCTTAAGAGTTTCCTGACACATCTACCTGCTCCTGAGAAACTGACCTCCCACTAAAATACAACAGCATCAGTCGTTTCAGCAAGTGCCACAAAATGACCATGTTTACGTTCAAGTGTCAAAGCCCTCTAGCAGCTGTAGTAATTATTACTAGAGTCCTGTCTGTCTGGAGCAAAGGAGGGAGTCCATACTGTTATCACAGAGCGACAGAGTCCACAGAGGGAGGAGGTCGGGGTGGGTGGATGGGGTCAACGAAACATCTGACTCTAACACAGTGTTACGGTTGTACATTTGGGTCTGCACAGGCCATGAGCATGTCAGAGAGATAGTTGTAAGAGACTGGCAAAGAAAGGTCGATAAAGTGCAGGTTTATAGACTGAATCACAGCTGACAGAAGTAACATTACACTGACTTTTAAAGTTACACAGAATGGAGTTGGAGAATGGATACATTTGTTCAGCTGGTACCCATCGATTGAAAATATAAACACAGGTTGCGGCTGTTTGCAGTGAACGATGACTATCCAAAAATGAATGCAAACCAGTAATTGCTGATAGGTCAAGTGACTGTGGGAAGCCAATATCATTACCCACCTGAATTAAATCAAACATGAAACCATCTCATCAGGATTTTAGACTGTTACCTCATCCTCTAAATCTAAAAATAAAAAAAACACTCCAATAACACTTCAGAGATGATATACTGCCTGGACACTGGGCTGGCTTCCGTGAAGTGAAGCTTTGGCTCTGTACATGCCCGATACCCTGATCCCAGATTGCTGTAGGGCATCACATAAAGTTGGGGACGATGAGAAGGATAAATGTGCCAACAAATGATACAGCTCAATGGCACGCACCTTCATCATTTCAGTTAAAAACACAAGTTGATTTATATAGAGAGCACCACTTAGAGTATACATTTAACTGTAACATATAAGATTTAATGGCTTGTTTTGGTGTGTGTTCAACCCTGGAATCGAGTGGATCAGTGTAGTCCTTCACAGAAACTAACAACAGTAAACAGTGTATGAGGTAGTGGGAGATGGAGAGGAAGACTTTGGCTACGTGGTTGTGTCTTTGTATGGAGAAAATGGATGTGGGTCAGATCCAGGATGTTAATGAGGCTGCCTTAAACCTGTTCTGTCAAGGACAGAACCCTGAATGGCGAATCCCCATTAAAAAAATGGACAATTATTACAAGAACTTATTCCATGTTCTACTAAAATTGAAAAACTAAAACTTCACATGCAGAAGGTCACAATTATTTATATACAAAACAGTCACCAGCATTATGTCCCAAGATATCAATGCCTTGTGTTGGCGTTCTGATTCCAGTTCCTCCTGTCCACATTTCGAAGTGTCCCTGGGCGAGACACTGAACCCTAAGTTGCCCCCTGTGTGCACATGCCCTGCCCCCCAAGACAGGACAGGGCATGTGCACTGGATTTGGTGCCTGGTCGCCATAGAAGGCTGAAAACCGCTCCAGCTCCCCTTGGAAGAAGGATGGCCGGATGCAAAAGCAGAGGATAAATTTCAACGTGGAACGCGATTGTATGTGTGTGTTTGAGCATTGTTCTCCGCACTAATGTATATGTGTATCATGATAGACCAATAAACGACCTTAGGGTCCAATTATTAAACATATAGCACATTCAGATAAACCTCCACGAAAGAATTGACCATTTATAACAAACACAGGGATTTACAGGGAGAACTAAACCCCTTTAATAAACATAAATGAACATTCAATTTTAGTTAAACCAACAATACCTAAACTATACAGAGGAGGTTAGGGTGGTGGAGGGAGTTGGGGAAGCAAACAATGCTGGCGTGAAGCTATCGACAGAGTAACAGTGAGGTTATAATTATCACGCTGTACACCTGCAGGAAAATGATTATGACTTGACATTACTAGTCAGCTGATTAATAAGACAGTGATTGTGATGCATGAATGAAGGACATCAGGACAATGCTCCATTACTTCCCTGTCTCCTAGAACAGTGGTTCTCATCCTAGGGGATATCATTTCCGGGGGTTTCCAAATGGTTGCGGAGGAAAAAAAAATCATAATAAAGAATTATATCGCCTGTACCAGTGATATCATTTGCAGTGATCATTTATTGAGAATTGCAAACAGCAACCTATCCAGACTCCTGTCTATGGTTTGAATGACATTTAGGCAACAAAGTCACTGTGTTTGAGGTTTAGAAAAGACTTGTTTCTGTTAAATGTTAAAACACATGTTTTGTCTGAAGTCATTGCAGATTCTTTCGGTATTAAACTAAGACCATGATCTTTCCCTAACCTTAACCAAGTGTTGCCTAAACACAACCATCAAAAAGGTTTTACAATGCTTACTAGTAGCCAGTTAGATGGGTCTGCATCGTATCCACAGGATAGATGACGCACTGTTTTGGTTGCTGCCCTGACACTGAGGCAGGGAGACCATCCACCCTGCAGCAGTCCTCGTCCCTGCCTCAACACAAGTATTAATAACCCCTTTAGCCAGCTCCACTGCCAGTCCTCATTAGATCCATCTGACAAAGGGGCAGGGAGAGAAATATAGCTAAAGAAAAACAATTGATGCATTTACATGTCAGAGCCACAGCCAGATGGACGTGAAGCAAAATGGACTGTGCTCATCAATGAGGAGAATATGTGCATACTGTAAGTGCCTTTTCTGTCTGAGGACCATATGTGCCTGTGTACATGCATCATGCTTACAAAGCAGTAGGCTGCTCAATGGCCCATGAAGTCAGACCGAATAAAATTAACTGTTAATGGGCTCGTTGTGATGGATGAATTGAGAGTCTGCATGGCATGCTGGCTAATCTTTTCTGGATGAAAAAAATAATCCAATTAATGTGTTGACCTATCTAAATCTGCCAGTGTAGGTTGGAGGATCCTGTGCAGGGTAATCGGCAGTTCTGAACTCTGGGTAACAGAAGCTTTTTTTTATTATTTATGCTACAGCATCCAAAAATCATATTAAACCTTAAGAGATTGATATAAATCATTATTGTTTTAGTATTTGAGGCAGAGTAAACGTATAGTGAGATAACTCTTGATGCAATTGCGTCCTGGCATTGCATTTGTGTTTCAAGTCTGTTGGCAATAATATACAGTGAATAATCATTTTGAATGGCTGCCATGCGGAGCAGCTTCCAAATAAACCATGGGGGCCTCTCCTTTTTCCTCAAGCTACTGTGCACTTGAGCGGGATGACCTTGTATGATTTATGTATTAGCCACCCTGAGTGCCAACATGTATTAAGAGGAAAATATTGCACTTCTCTTTGCATTTCAGTTTCACTGCTGCTCTGATGCTGCCTTTTTATCTCTCACTTTATCAGCAGCAATAAGAACAACTGAAGGTTGAACTATCCTTTTTCTTTAATAAAAGTAGGAATAAAGTAATGGAAAAAGACACTTGATTAAAAGCAAAGGTCCTACATATAAATGTAGAAGCGAGGCAACCATTAGCATTAAATAGACTTAAGGTCTGCCAATCTCCTTCATATGATACTCAAACATATTTTTTTTTTTTTAAACCTAAAAAAGGAAGTTGTTATAGCAATCAGATAAATGTGATGAGGTTAAAAAGGCAACATTTCACCCTGAAATACAGTGGAATAAAAGTACAGTCTGACAAACAACACAAATATTGTGTGAAATGCCATTACTCTACATGGATGGATAGAATTTGTTAGTTCCACCTCTACTAGTGTGTCTTTATCTCACAGTTTCACAATTCAATTGAAACCCAGTATTTTTCCTTACTGTACGAAAGTGAGGAAGAACAAGCCCACAGCAAATTTCTGCACATTTGTGCTCGCAATAATGAGCCCTTTCATAAGCTTGCGTGTCACTGTTGTTTCTTTGAACTTATAGATGTCCTCGGGCTTGTGGCGTCTTTGTGCTAAGCGATTCTCTATAAGAAGATGACAGAGTTTGCATGTTTCTTGCTTCCCCTGTGGATGTGATGAGGATTCTGTAGAAGAGTTGCATGCTGCTTGCAAGCCTTAGAGTCAAGGTGCTGTATGCTGATCTTTTAACATCGAAGCTTTGCATATGTAATGAAAATGTAACGCTAATTAGAACATCGTTTCAAGGACTGATGCATGTGATATGTGACATCAGGGGTTTTTTTCGTTGCTAAAATGTGAGCACATTTATGGCCAACTTACTGTATGATGGATCCATGTGAGGCTCCCAAACCTCTGAGCTCATCCTTTTTTGAAATAAAATTTTCAAGTGTGTTTCTTGCCTGAGGATATGCATTTGTACAGCATTGCAACTGATAACCAAATTATGTTTTTCTGTTAGAATTCAAAATGGTCTGTCTGCAGCCAGTGGAATATATTAAAATATTGCTATTTTAAGCCCACCTTTTAGCGCACCTACATTTCACAGCGATCCATTATACATAATGACTATCTATGTGGTGGATTTGTTCCTAGCTCCTAGCTTTGCCTCAACCTCCCTGAAAACACATGGACAAGGGAGAGAAAGAGGGAGAAAGAGAGGGAGAGATCACCCCGAGCAAATGTCAAAACAAGGCAGAGAATACGGAATGTTTCACACACTATATATGTATATACGCAAATGTCTTCTGTCTGTGCAGGCAAGTGTATATGTGTGTGACTGTCACATAGTTGTGCGTGGGTGTGTATTTGTATGCACACAGACTGAGCTTATGCTGCATGTCCCTCAGGATGCTGCGGATGCAGAGGGTGTGTGTGTGTATGTGTGTGTGTGCATGTAGGAGTGTGTGGTATTGTGTAATTTAGCAAATTAGAAAGACATGTCGCTGGGTGAAATACCATTAGAGTTTACTGTCAGCATGCGGCAGTGTTGACATGATATGCATGTTATTCTAATTTGAAAGTCGAAAACAGATTATCCCTGGGGTATTTCTCTGGATAATTTGATGTTTTAAAGCCACCCACATTTTACATCTCGTCCTCCGATGCTGTCTTGTAATCATTTCCACTGTCTTTTCCTTTTCTTCTCCACTCCACAGGAGAGGGAACTGATGCCAGAGGAGTTAGATGGTAAGATGTTGTTGGTGTAATTACGATGGAAACACGTGCTAAATTATAGTCACTTTCACAGCTTTATCCATCACATTGATATTTTCTGCTGATTCTGCTCCATGAGATTGAAGGTTTCTCAGAGGGCCTTGAAATGCTGTTTGCCAATGTCTCCCCAAGCTACAACATCAATTTAAACAACATAGCTTGCTGCTCTTGAGAGCTGGCTGTAGGTCTGTCTGCTGGAGTCTACAACTTACAGAAAAGTTAAAACTTTGTTCAAAGCGTAACTTTCAGTTTCTGTGAACACTGTGTGTGTGTGTTTGACTCTGGGGGAAAATATTTTACCCTAGTTTACGGTTTGCTACCATTGCTGTAATTTGTTCGTCTGTCTGTCAGAGCTCCAGGAGGCCTTTAAGGAATTTGACTACGATGCGGATGGCTTCATCCATTACAAAGACATCGCGGACTGCATGAGGACCATGGGCTACATGCCTACAGAGATGGAGCTCATCGAGATCATCCAGCAAATCAAGATGAAATGTGTGTATTTTATCTGGCTATGTGCGTGCGTGCGTGCGTGCTTTCGTGCGTGTGGGTGTGCGTGTATGGTTTTCATATCTTCCTCGGTGGTTAAAGCATGTGTGCATGATTGATGGGTCTGTCTCAAGTGAGCAGGTGAGAATGCGTGTCTGCGTGTGTTGCACAAACACGTGTCCTTGCATATGTGCACGTTCTTCCCTATGAGTCCGTGAGGAACTGATGTTTGTCTTTGAAGTTGGGGACATTCGAACCATTTTTAGCAGACTGATTAATGGCCCTCACACGGCAGGTGCAGGGGTGTGAGTGTGAGTCTGCATGAAGACGTGTGTGTTTAGGTTGAGATCTAACTTTCCTCTCGCCGCTCTTAATTTGTTGGTCTTTCTCTGAATAATCGAGTATAGATCTTTGTGTGGTTAGTCTTTAAGGTGAATCATCATGGCATTGATTTCTGCTGCCATAAGCCTGGAGAACCAGTTCCTGTAACACCTACCTAGTGTCAGTGCAAGGTCTGGAAATCTGAACAAACCTTTGAGTGTCTGCCAAGACTTTACATAAACATTGCTCTGTTTTCTACTGAAGAAATAGTCCTTATGGTAACTGTTGACAAGATGCTCTGTGAATAATCCAGAATAATGGGGACATTGTTTTTGGAAAGGAATGTACAACATCTTGTTATTTTTTTTGTTTGGTGTGAAGGCACAAAATGTCAGACATAGGTAACTCGAAATGTACCGAACATGGCAAGACACCATTAGAGATAAGTGATTTATTTTATTTTTTAACCAGGTGTGTGTGTGTAGGGTACATGATTGATATATATATAGACATTTAAATATTTATTGTGTTAAGAGACTTCTATATGCGTATGTGCCTGCTTTGTAAAACACCATAAACTCCGGATCAATTTACACACTAGTGTCATGTAGCACTGAATCTGCAGGACAATAACACTAATAATGACCAAAATGTTGGACTTTGGGCCCACGGTGTAATTGTTTGGCCACAAAATCAGTTACATCATGTTGGAAACAGTGAGGCAGGGTTTCTCAGCTGTGATCCTCAGGGACCAGAGTGCAGCTGGCTTCTGTCTGACCAGCTAGTTAATTATCTACACCTGGAGTCCCAGGTGTAGATAATTTTCTGATTAGATGGTTCGAATGGCAACAGCAAGGATCCTGGAAACCAGGATTGCAAGAGCCACTAAATATCCCCCGCCTGATGTGCACCGTTGCCAAACGTGACAGGACACAAAGCCTAAACAACTGCACAGAGCCCACATTCTTGCCAAGAATCAAACACATCAAACAGGATTACACGGAAATGTGTATAAAATGACTCACATTTCATTGCAGCTTGATGTAATGTTACAACCATAAAAATGGTGTCTCCATAAAAATGGTGCATAAAAATGGTGTCTTGGATTTTAATTATAAGCTTAAAAACACTAGTATAGCTGGAACAAACACATAACATGTGATGCTTCAAACTTAAAGGAAAATTATAAGTGACATATTCAGAACATCATCGCTTTGGTGGCAGTTACTACATTTGATATTTTAAGCCCTGTTTCACACTGTGTAGTAGTTCAGTGATGCCTTAATTTGATCCATAAAGTAGAATAGGATTCAGACATTCCCTTAATTAATCTCTGTTGCCAAATCTCTATAGTCATTAATACCAATAGATTTGTGTTTATATGAATGACTATTTAAAAAATAATAATCACCTAAGACTTTTGGGAGAATTTTTCTGCTCCATGATTATAGACTGACCTACTTAAAGCACAGACATTTTTCAAGGCGGCGTCGGGAATTCACCAAAGACACAAGGTTAAAGCCAGTCAGCCAACCCTGAGGCAAGTCTGAAAATTGTTTGAATTAATGGTCTTTTATTTCAGAATCCTTCAGGTGCCGTTGTAACTGGAAAATAACAGTTCAGATTCAGTGCTTTCTATCCAAGCAGTTTGCCATAGTTTGATTTTCAGACTCTGAGCACTGATTAGATTTTTCAAACCACAAAGTGACCGCGTGGATTAATTGGAGTAGTCTTTCCCATCCACCAAGGCCCTGATAATAATAAGAGAGCGAGCCCATTGGTCTGCAGTATCAAATAAGCCTGTCTTTTGTTCATCTAATAACATGAGCCTTCCCATTGTATCAGTCTGTTTTGATAATTACCATGGGGATCAGACAATACAAAGCTGGTTCTAGCTGGGTTGGAAGTATAATGAGCACATAGCTGAATGTATTGTTATAGTCTCCATGCACCGAGGACACTGATAAACCTTTCACAGACAAGCTTGGTATTAAGTCAAAAAAGGCCTGGTGCATTACTATTACCTTTGCTTAAGTAAATTATTTATAATGAAGTATAATATTGAGGTACTGTAGTTGTACTGGTATACATTTTTGGACACGGCTCCCTCAATTCTGATTTCGCATTGTGTGGGGGGAGGAGTTTCAAATGCTGTTTAACCACATGACGAACATCTCGGGTGGAGAATACTAATAGCGTTATACATGAATGTATATAAAGGTATGTAGTACTATTACAGTAGTTTGTTGCTTACAGGTTAATGTCAAACACATTGAAAAGAGGCCACTCAGCATATACATTCATTAAGGTAATTTTCCACACTTTCTTTATTAAATAGCTTTTTATATTAACAATGGATCAAATTACTACATGTATATGCTAATGTGAAAGGGGTTGCTCAGCAATGAACCTTCAGACAGTTATCACCAACTCTGCAGAGAATTTAAGCATCTTTCTGCTCATTGTTGTGTTTTTTATGGCCTGCAACTTTACGGGCTTTGTTTAGTCTTACCGCTCTCATAATTATTGTTTTGGTGACTTTTTTCAGTGAAGAAACTCAAAAACAGGGGTTGGTGGAGAAAACAGAACTAAAAGAAGAGTGATGAATGTTGGATTTACATACGCCAGGTTGCCAGAAACTTGACTCCAAATTAATGCCACATGAATATGCACGTGTAAATAAGCAACTGTTCACCATAACAATACTTCTTCCACCATTGTTACTAGGCAGATAATAGCACTATAGAGCTACTGTGTGCACAAATATCCTCTGACACCTTCATGCTTAATGCATGAATCCATATGTCTAGACACTCCAGGGAGGCTTGGAAGTTACACCTTGGTAGTCAGCCTGTGCATGTGTGTCTGCATCCATGTGTGTGTTCTCCGTCTTTCTGCAGGGGGTGGTCACGTAGACTTTGATGATTTCTGTGACCTAATGGGGCCGAGGATGCTGGCTGAGACGGCTCACATGGTCGGGTTGAAGGAGCTCCGCTGTGCCTTCAAACAGGTGAGAGGTCCAATGCTAGAAACTCTAAAGAAGTCTGACTTCAAGCAAGTGAAAGGGGCCTGGTGCTATGGCAGTACTTTTGAAGTGTGCAACAGGACCTTTCCTTAGAGAGTGCCAGGAGGGCACGGCTCTTACTTGTAAACAAGACCGAGGGAAGAGGGAGAGCTGGCAATGAATGCAGAAATAAAAGGTTTACGGGCAAAGGAAAATATACATATCTGTGATGGCTGCAGCCGCACAGTTACAGTTCTGACTTACCTGGCTGAGCGTTCCTTCCTGGTTTGGAAGGTTGGGCTGAGGGTGGAGCCAGACTTTTATGCTGAGGCCCCACCCAAGGACTATATGAAGAACTCTGTCAGTTTGGGGGACATTAGGCTTTCCGTAGGTGGAGTTTTAGTGAGGGGTTATGCTGTCCTCCCCTGCAGGTGTTTATTGGTTTAATCACTTAGTATATAGGTTTCCCTCAGGCCTCATTCAGAAGGTCGATTAGTTAAGTTTACACCTTGTTTTGTTAACTGGTTTTCACAATAGTTAGTTTTGTTTGACCTCTTTTAAAGGCCCTATTGTTCTTAAAGCAGTTTCTTTAGTTATTGATTTGTTATTGAAAATAAATCCTTTGTTTGGTACTTTAAGCCTGCATCATCTCATGCCTTGACTGCCTGGTCCACCACAATATTGGTTTTTTTTTATGAAGCCTGGTCCCTGCCAACCAAAGAGCCACCATTGATATTCTATTTCTGTCTCACCTGTTAATTTGTGCTCATTAGATATGCCTGTTTCATTTGAGATTCAGCGGTGCCTCATTGATCTTGAGGAAATATCTATTGAGTCGCTGTCATTGACGTTAACACAGAGGCAGGTGCACATGTGTTGAATTGATTGTGACCAAAAGCCAAGCCCTGGTGTGACGTAGCCTCTGACCAAGCAAAACAAATGAGGTGATCATGTTATTTATGAGCTTCCCACACCTGGGTTCATCCATTTAACACATTACAGCATGATAGGTTTTTAATGGTTACTGCAAAACAGACAACAATGATTATGTGCTCTTAATGATTATAAATGAAAACATATCAGAGTGGACAATATGCTACTGGGATTAATTTATCTATTTTATAACGCATTTAGTGCTTTTAGCTCCTATGAAAAGCAAGGGGGGAAATTGGACATCAGCTGCCACAGCGAAGTTATTTATGTCATTAAAGTGATGGTAAATGGATATTTAAATGATCCCTTTACCAGTTATAATGTCTAAAATGTGGTTTATTCATGGAAGCATTATACAGCATATAACACACCTCAGAATGTAACACTGTTTGGAGCTATAAGCACATTGTGTCAATTCCTGTAAATAGCCCACCCTGGACTCATCTTGAACTGCACTGGTGTTACAGTGAGCTTTTGTAACTACATTTCTATCTCCACCAGTCTCTTCCTGAGCAAGTGGGGCTACATGATAGATTAAGGTTTTATCAAAGCCTGTAGGCTACACACGAAAAGCATCATTCCTCTGCACAAAGGGTTTTAAAAGTGAATGCTGCCCTGTTGTTCATAGATCAGACATACTAAGGTTTTTAACTGTGCCCTCTGTTTTGAGAATGCAAGGTTACACTGTCATCTGCCGTTGTATCTGGAGTTCATTCATCCCATGTGCGCCATCGTCAAGGACCTGTGTTATGCTGTGAAAGGCCAGAAATTCACATTTTATGGAGAATATGGAGAGAATAATACATTAAGTCTCAACTCTGCTACTTCTGAACAGTAACTATAGAGCGTGGTCCACTCTCTGAACAAATGAGAATATCTTTCCAACTCATACAAACTCCTCAGTCACTTCAAAAGTCTTTGTCACTCCAGTGTTAACACTTCATGAGTCAGCATTGCCCCATCTGCAGACACAAGCTGTTTTCAGATTTACATGCACCTCGTGCAGCCATGTTGTAACTATATATATATATATATATATATATATATAAAACTGCCTATATTTATCCTTCTCCACTCATACATCATACTGTATTTAATCTGTCCACCCTCCTTAGTCCAGAAACATGTAATGTTGTTCGTTCCATCTCTGTTTCTTGCCTCTAATATTTTTCACCAATGATCTATTTGTTAGTCTTTCTTAACTCACTACATGTTCATGTTCCCACCACCTTGCTCTCCACTTTGCAGTTTGACTGTGATGGTGATGGAAAGATCACAATTGATGAGCTGAAGGAGGGCACGAAGACCCTCCTGGGGGAGAAGTTGAAGAAAGGCGAGCTGGAGGAGATCCTCTCCGACATTGACCTCAACAAAGACGGCAACATTGACTTTGATGGTGAGCGGTTGGGGACTTGAGGGGGGACAAAACGTGTGGGAGGTGAGTGGATAGGCTCTAGGTGTGAGTGGACATTAAAACAATTAACAAGAAACAATGATAAATCACTGAGACAGGAGGGTGGATGGTGTGCAGTAGTGATTCCCAACCAGGGCTACTTGTACCCCAGGTACAGGGCTACTTGTACCCCAGGGGGAACCTCTGCAGCTGCCTGAGGCTACATGGGAAGACCAATTAATTCAAACCTAAATTCAACTAACTGAACTAAAAAGAAAAAAATAATTGTGATTTGATAATGAAAAATATCCACATATTTGCGTTAAGGAGGAAAATAAATAGCTAAATGTGATAACAAATTGGTGTGATGCTGATCTTTTGTAGATTAAAAATAACCAGCAAGTGGCCCATCCTGATTCAGTTGCAGTTAAGTATGTGAACTTAGCAAGCAAGTCGAGAAGTCAAAATAGTTACCTAAAAGTAATGGATAAATGGTATATGCTAAAGGCATGGATACACAGTTAAAATAGTTAAAAGTATGGATAAACAGTTAGTTCATGTATAAGTGATTGTAATGTCTAGCTTTCTGCTAATCCAGTAGTGATAACTACTAGTGTTTATTACAGTACAGTAATAAACACTTTAAAATAAAAACAAATAATAAAAGGAACATGACAGATGTGGTGTCAAAGGGGTTACTTGAGCTCATCAGACACAAAAGGCTGGGAAACGCCGGTGTACAGGAGGGAAGTGCGAACAAGAGAGGACAAAGCAGAGGAAAAAATTAGTAAGAAATGAGGTGGGAAGAAAGTGAGATGGGAAAGGAGGGCTGGTTAAGTCAAGGTGGGTTGGCAATCCAATTTAATCAGCAGTGTATTAAGCCAATCAATACACATGCCTGGACATGTCACATATTACACAAAGAACCTAGACTGTTGGACAGCTCAAGGACTTTGCAGAAATGTCATTACGGCTTGTTACCGCGCAAGCAAATAAACAATACAATGGTACACAGTCACACACACAAACACGTCGATGTGCAGGCGCCATCAACACCGCATGCATGTCAGCGCAATCATAGGCTGCAGCACACAAAGGCCTTAGAGGTGTGATCCTGTTTGTCCTATCTGAGCAATCCAATCAATTACAATTATTGGGAACATATGAATAAGCGTGTCGGCCTAAGAAGGGATTAATAAGCAGGTGCTCCTCATTATCATCAGTTAGCCCCTAGAGCAGCACTGAGCGTATCCGTCCAGTTTAGCCACATGGGCAGAAAACACGGCAGCAGTGAGGAGATCGCTCTTAATATCCAGGTGGCAGGTCAAACCCAAGTGTCGGAGTGACTATGCCCGAGCTGCCGTTCCACTCGGTTTACTTCTTTATATAGAAGATGGTTAGAGGAGTACCTCAAGAGACAATGTTAGTGGGTTAATCTGGAATTAAGCTTTAGTGCTCAGTCAGTCAATAGATTCTCACCTACAATCAGACGTCTTTCAGAGCAGCACGCTTCCGGAAGTCAATGGGAAATGGAAGACACGATTAATTGGATGGATTTAGCGACACCTGCCTCAAGCTATCTGCAGCTAGGTTGGGACAAATCAACAGCTGTCTTGATTGACAAGTGAATCTACAATACTGTGTACAGCGAGCTGAAACATACACAAATACTGATTACAATGAGAGATAAACAGCGCCTGCAAACGGGCAGTCACCACATTGGAGCTATTAACCTTTTAAATCTTGGATTGACACTTTCTCCTGGTTTTCCTTTATCACCCCGTTGCTACTTGAATTTTTTCATTGACTTGGTTATGATGGAAACATTTTATCATTACATTAGCTGTGTTAGTTTCCTGTACAATTCCAGTTGGACTGCCCTCTTATATTAGTGTGATTAGTCCTTATCAGTGCATCTGCTGCCATCTCTGTCTCCCTCTACAGAGTTTGTTATGATGCTTTCTGCACAATGATCGTTGATGGAAGAAGATGAAGCATACAACACTGGATTCATGCTGAGCAGTCTGCCAACTCATGAACAGCTGTCTTCCTCCTGCTGTCATAATTATTTGTCTGTGATGTTGTGTATTTGAAATGACTGATTGTAAAAACAGAGTCAAATCATTCTGTTTATATTTTGATAATAAAAGTTGAGGTTGAGTAAGTGCAGAGGGTAAAGGGTGAGTTATGAAACACTTTTAACTGTATGTGACAATAATGCTGCACTGTCGCCCCCTAGTGGTTCAGAACTGTACAGATGCCTCAAGTCTCCAAAGTTGAGCTAGATTCATTCTTGACCCACTGATTTCTTACCCCCTACATTTAAACTTCAGATTTGTGGGGCCGGTAGTATATACACAATACATTTAGTGTGCTAATGCCTTAAAGGCCCTGAAAACGTATTTTCTCAACTCAATCTTACTCTGAATGATGGAGTCCTACATACACACACAGACGATTCACTGCCAATGACAGTTTTGGTTCTTTCCCATTAGAGGTTTGTGTGTGTTTTTCCCCCCCCCTCTGTGCTCTTCTGACTGATTTAAAGCGAGTGGGGCTTTTGGAGAAAAAGATGATGTCACATACTACAGTGCACCAATCAGAATTTAGCAACATTTGAAATGGAATACACTGTATTAGTGGTTTGTTTGGCAGTTAATCAAATCTGATTAAAAGACACCTACACAGTTGTGTTGAAACGCTTAATAAATAATACCTAAACATGTTGTGTTTTTGTTTTTATGTTGACGTCGCTCCTTTAGTCATGAATATTCAATATTATTGAGTAATACTTTAAGGGCCTTTCTGTGAGGTAAAAGCTCCAGTATGCTGCAACAGATTGTGCAATATCTTCTATTAAATTGGTCAAATTGTGGACACTGATGCTGAAGTTGGGAAAAAAAAAAAAGGTGCATTTATTCTTCAAATTGATAACTTAAAACATCTTGAGCAAAAAGCAAAATCTGTCCAAAATGCCTTTTTTTGTGATTTTTTGTTTTTTACACATTGAATAAATGGTGTCGCAAACAGAAAAAAAAAAAACATCTAAAACATACTTCACACTAAAAAAGGAATGGTAACCAAGCCAACGCATCGTGATACTCAAATTACAATGCAAAATGGTGATAAGGCAAATGCAGCCCCGACCGAAGCACTGCAGGTACCGTCCTCTCTCCTCCAAGCAGAAAGCTTTGATAAATAATAATGCTAACCCATTGGCTGAATACATGCCGTTTTTGTCTTTTATCATAATATTGCAAGACCCCCCCCCCTTTACATTTATCATACGCGCACATGGTCAGAACGTACAAATATATTTTAATTTGTAAATTAATTCAGATTAATTTAATTCAATGGGTAGCTGAATCTTTTTGGTTTAGAGGAGAGACAACTAACACGAACAGAACCACTGAATCTTAAACACGTCTCACACTCGAGAAGGATGTCCAAAAGTCTGTGACAAACCAAATTCTGGAAGATAGTGCATACAACTTAAGGTTAACTGTGAGAGGAAGAAAAGCATTTAAAAAGAAGCACAGAATGACGATGAGATTTCAGGGCCACAAGCGGTCCTCTGACCTGATGTTAAGAGGGATTAAATGGCCCGATCTCTGCATGAGAGCTTGGAAGAAACTGGAAAAGGATGTGAAGAAATGTGGATCATCTCATCCTTTCGACAGGAAGGTCCTTTGCCACGACTTGGAGGCAGCGATGGGTGGTAAGCAGGGAGTAAGAAGAAAACTTCCTTGGAAGAGATTAATGCTTTCATCAGAAATTGGTACGCATACACCAGATTTAAGTTGCACTTTGTTTTTCACAGATGCTTTTCTCAGCAGTTCCTCTAAACCATCTCAACCAATCTTGCTATCACTTTTTGGGACTTTCAGCATTTAGGATTTTGTTCCACAGATTAACCTCACATTTCAGTCAGCATACAAAAAATAAATAAAAAATAAAACACGAGACGCACTCCCTTTTTCGCAGGTCTCACCAGAAATGATATGACACAAACTATAATACTCGCTTCACCTCAGCTCCACAAATACCATTCTTAAAAAAGGTACACACAAAGATGATAGAAATACTACTCTGTCGTTGTCTTCAACAGCATCAACAAAATATCAACCAATGAAAACAAACTGCATTAAAAAGGAGAGCAGATGAGAATAGTTCTTGTCATATTTGTCTTATTTTTTTAAATAATTTTTGACAGTCAAACACAAATAATGTGCGTCAGTGGAAGTATCCCTGAGGTGGTTTGGCCAAATCTCTGGTCTCAGTAATCCACAGTTCAAGGATGTTTCAGCTTTACTTTGTAAAACAAGGGGCCTTGTAGCTGTAAAAATAAAAGCTGAAGAATCGGATGGCAACAGTAACAAAAGTTGGCGAGATGTTGATTCAAGGTTGCTTGAATGTTATTTTAGGGTCCAAAGGGTGTTTGTGGTGATAAGAAGAGTAAGCTCTAGTTGTTGGGGATGCTCTGCAGATATGCGAGGATGTGCTGGATCTTCACCAGGCGTTCTTTGAGGCTGGTCATGGAGAGGACAGAGAGTTGGTACCGTGGGTCGATGGGCAGAACAGCCAGGAGCCACCAGCAGCAAGCTGGGCCATTAGGAGTTGCCTAGAAGAGAGGAGGAATAGTATAAGACCTTTGATTTCACAGCCAAAAATACTTCTCAAGACCCACAATACTGTTTCTCTGACATTCTTTGAGCCAAATTAAGGACATCTGAGGATTAGTTTACTGTCTAGAAGGTTTCTGAACAGGACATCCTGACTAAATGGTTTGAAGATACTCTTTTTGTATTGATAGCATTTAAAAAGGTACTAGCATTCCTTATATACCCTACAACCCTGGAATGAGACAAAACATAAATGACCTTCTACGGTAATCTGCCAGAGCAATGCACGTCTGCCCCAGAGTTACACAGCTAAAAGATATCCCTGTTTCAAATGTGACACACGTGGAAGGATTTGATGTGAATGATGTTTAATATGTCTTGTGCTATATTTTACATTGGACATTATCCAAAAAAACTGCCATAATGTTCCCTAGAACAGACGTGTTATGAAATTATATAACACCACCAAACATTATGGTCAGTGCGTTGCTGTTGTAGCGTGTGTGCACGTGGCAGAGTTGGGGATTCTCTTCATGACACTCTGACGCAACAGGGCTGGTGGGATTTAGGTATGAAGCACCCATAAAGCTCTTTAGCCTATATTGTCAATGGACTCCGCCCTGTGGTTGTCCTAAGAGCCGTGCTGTAATCCCTTTCAGCGCTGCAGGCTGCAAGCCAGAGTCAGAGCCGAGCACACACAACAACTGTGTTCCGGTATTAAGACCGCTGAGGCGGGTGAATCCATGGTAATGTGGATTTCCCCAAAAGGGGAAGTGTGTCATGAGGTGTTCCAATTTTAGACTAAGAATTTGCAGTGTCTTTCCGTGTCAGTCAAGGTAATCAAAGCTTTAAAAACTAAAAAAAAGAGATCAGCTGACATCGGTGATGTGATGATAATAATAATAATAATAATAATAATAATAACATTATTATTATTATTATTATTATTATATCGACTGGTGTTCCTTTGCTTCTCTACATATCACGTTATTTAAAAAGTTGTGATGACCACATGGACCGGAGACCGGCAGTTAAACAAATGACTTTTGGTCAGACTCTTCACCACCACCTGCTTAGCTGTGATATGCTGCCAACTCACTGCTACAGAGCATTTTCACAAATTGATCTGCTAGACAAACTATCTAAAAAAATGACACTACTTCACAAGTACTGTTTTTCAAATTTGCTCCTATGCTGGGGAGCCAACACCCCAAGAGACGTTTAATTTTCCATTTTCCAGTTTGCTAATTCTGAATCACCTCAAGCTCTGCATTGTATTCTTGCACGTTGTTAATCATATACATTATTACTGATAAGGCCACTGCCAGCCATTCATTTCGTCCCTCTGATATATCAGCAGTGTACATTTTTGTGGGGAACCACTGCAGATATTAGGACATGGTCCTTTCTAAAGGCAAACCAAAATATATTTCTATTGTTTAAACTCAAAGATGATGTGTGATTAAAGATTATACTCCTTAAGGAATCTGTTTACAATATAGTGCTTACATAAACTAATCTGGTCAGGAACAGGCAAATCTCAGCAGATGGAAGTAGAGGGACGCTGTGCTGGATGTTTACCTGGATATCAGCTTCCCGTTCTGGCATTGGTCCAAAATGCTGCAGGATCTGGTTGTGGAAGCGGATCTTGAGGTTCTGGAACCAGACGCGTGCCTGCTCATACACTGCATCATGCAGATCTTGAAGTCTCTCTAGCTCCTCACGGTCCTCCACCTAATGGAAAAAAGTCAATTATCAGTCACTTCTGGGTTTAAACCTAAAAATATACACTCCTTTAAAAGAAATTGGTAATGAATAGAACTCAATATCACCTTTGAAAGGTGGTTTCATATTTAAAACATAGATTTAGGGTGGAGATTGATTATAAAATCTCAACACACTGTAGATAATATTCAAATAAGTCATTGTGGTTCTTACCCTGGTATCCACCAAGTGCTCAATGTCAGCCGTACTGTAACCATCCTTCATTCCTCGGGACAGGACCCGGAAGCGTTTTCCTCCAATGGTGTCCACTACTGATCGTCCATCAGGGAGGAAATGGACACTCCTGATGGTCAGCATGCAGCCATAATCTACAAACCTGCAGGGATGGACACAACAGTTTATTTAGACATGTGAGTTTTGGATGTTGGTTACAGCGATGCCTCTGAAATTGTTTATAATAACTGATGTGTACAATGGGATCTAACAGTCACAAACAGAAAATCCACAAACGATTGTAAGCAGCTGATTGGCAAATGTTACCGTTTATATCAGAGTGGATTTTATAACTACTGACTGATGGTCTAAAAAGGAACCTCTGTTGTAGATATGCAGAAATGTCAAGTTTTAAAGTCCTCTAACATTGAAATTCATACAAATCCATGTGTTTGTGTTTGCATGTTTACCCTTTCTGGGGATCATTAATACACATCCCAAACTGCCGCGTGCCCGTGTCCATGCAGCGGCGAATCATGAGGCGGTAACGTGGCTCGAAGACATGCAGGGGGCAAGGCACGGTGGGGTAAGCCATGGTACACACAAAGATAGGCACATTCTTTGTCAGACTGCACAGAGACGAAGCAGAGAAACATGTTAAACCCTTTGAACCTCTTTGAACCTGCTGCAAACACTTGATGATGAACATTGGAATCACAGACCTGCCAACCTTGAAGAAAGTCTTACCACTTTATACCGAGAAATCTTTCAGCTCATGTACATCTGTACAGCTTGGCAGCTTGCTTGCCAGTTTGGCTATGAGTGAACATGTTGTTTTAAATAATGATCCAGGATGGTCAGCTCAATGATGAAGTTTGTGTCTCTGCTCGGATTGGCTGCAAATCCTGTTCTCTGAAAAATTTTGTTTCTATTTTACAGACTGAAGCCGTTAGGTTTTTCATTATCTTATGTTTGGACCCTGCAGTCCTAAAGGTGTGTGTGTGGTTGGGGGGGGGGGGGTAATATTATTAACACAAATTTCCCTCATGA
>JAVQJF010096844.1:0-11970 GCA_036023855.1 Gadopsis marmoratus | reverse complement strand
CCTAGTGCTTGCTCATGGTGGAATTGTTGGGTCTGTACATATAGAGTTGGCTTGGACTTGCTCTATGTTAACAAGTGCTATGAGATAACTGTTATGATATAGCGCTATATAAATAAAATGGAATTGAATTGAATATCTAGAGCATAGCTGTAGAAAGGCGGATCAGGAAACTAAGGCGGTTACATTTTAGATGAAAGTACAAGAAGGAATGTAGGAGAATACTTCAAACTGACATGTTAACATTTCTAAAATGATACTTTATCTCTAGTTGCCTGAATGACTAGACATGTTGAGCACTCTGAGACAAGATGGCACTTTAGTTGGCCCTGCTCTGCAGAGCAACAATAAAGGTTGTGTGGCTGCAGTTGAAGCACATAGGATTACTGCTGTTCACCATGTTGCGGCATAAGTGTGCTATACTGAGCCTGTGTGCAAAGGTTGTTACATGTTTTGTTTAGAAAATTGTTTGCTTGGTGAGATATTTTTAGCCCCCCCATATGAATCATGATCACATCATTTTGTTACTCAAATGGCACAATCACAACGGGAGCTTATGTGTGTCACAGCATAACCACTGAAAGTCTACATCCACTTCTCTGATTCTTTCTTAAATTTTGTGTACACATGCATGCGTGTTGCAGTCTGGATTAAGACATAACCTGGTTGTTCTCAGTAGAGGAACAGGCAAAGTCAACATGAAGGGGTGGGGATAAGATCATGGCTTGGGACTCCTCCACATTCTCACTCGATGGCAGCGGACCTTGCGTCACAACCTGCGTGACTGCTTCTTCGTCCTGCTGTGGATATGATTAAGGAACACCCACTGCTTTCATTCTGTTGCACAGCACCACAACAGCAAGAGTGCAACTAATGTGGACTACCAAAGTGCGGATTTGGTACTTATGATAGAGATGACTACAAGTAGAAGCTCTGGGGTAAAAAACTAAAGACAAAAGGATGCAATGATAAATAAATAAACTTCAATGCCCAGCACTTTAAATAACCATGGTTTGCTTGAGTGCGCCTGCTTGCTATTTGGATGCTTGTAGTCAAAACATTCTGTGTAGCACTGAGGAATTACATCTAATTTGCAGATTCAGTGGAAGCAAAGTACAGAGAGGTAAAACCTTTTAGTTCAATTATTAACAGCACTCAAGCAAGTACATGGTTAGAGTAGAGTGTACCTCCTGCTCCTTCAAACTGAAGTGGAGGATAGGAGAACTGGCCTCTCTAATCTCCACCTTGCAGTCTTCCAGGGGACCCAGGTGTCTCCTCTTGCTGGGTATGAGCATCAGTATTGGTGGGTGGTTCTCCTTCCCTTCATCGTGGCTGTTCCCATCTGAGATGGGGGAAAGAAACAAAAAGGCAAGTTACATAAAACATTCAACAAGTGGGACCTGGTGACACCTTACTTAAATAAAAATAAATATCACATATCAGATAAACATATACAACACAGCTTGAAAAACAACTTGATCAAAAGGAGTGATAAAGATAAAGTCTCACTTCAGAAACAAACACCAGAAAGAAACTGGCCCATTTAAGAAGCTGACCAAGCTCAAAAGCAATGACTGCTGTAAGATGTCAGAGTTGAGCTTATACTGTGCTATGCATTAAGCCACTGCTTTTGAACAGTGCCACCAGACATCATGAGGAAATCCTACTGGCATAGATCATCGTTGAGAAATGAAACTATTAATCCTGTGGCAATGAGGCAGCCTCACCAGACAGATAATCTCTTGTCTTGATGCATCCTCCAGTGTTGCTGTCCTGCTTTGGCATTGGATCACAGATCTCACTTTCTTCCACATCCAGCAGGTTCTGGAAGGAGGCCATCTTCTGCCTCAGTGTAGAGGCAACCCGGGGAAAGAAGGGGCTACTTCTGACAAGCTGAAAGTTGAGACCGCAAAAACAAACATATCTGCTCAGCATTGCAGCTCGACAGGTCATAGACATCTGAAATTGCTGATGTGGTATTACTGAGATGCAGCACATCTAACACACATACACAGCAGGAATATTATGGTTTGCTGAGTTGTGCATCATCTACCAATCAAGTCAAAAGAAGTCTCATGATTGAGAATATTCTGTCATTACCATTAAAAGAGGTTTTCCCTCAAGAGAAATTTCACTCAAAATATGTCCCTTTAGTATTAGACTCACTACCTGAGAGTGGGTAGTTTACTGGTGGAAAAAAAAGACCATAGAAACATATTAAACCACTTCCAAAACATAATGCACTTTTACGCTGTCTATTACAGGCTCACTGTGTTCCAAACATGCATAATTTTGCAAATATATGGCTACCATAAGGTTCATTTGATTCCTCGGCATGAGCCATTTGTGCTTGTGAGCAGACTCGTGCAATTGGCTTAAGCTTTTTAGCACCGACCTCCTGTCTTAAATTGGTTGGAAACATGCTACCTTAAGCAATGAGTGAGCTAGGCTAGAAATCTGTGGAATCTGTGAATTTAAAGGCTTAACCCTAAATTGCCTGGTCATACAGATTTCAGATAAATTCATATGCATAATTGAAAAGCATCATAATTGAGAACATAGATAACTGTTCTGCTGTGCTGATAAGCAATAGTGATGTAAACAAATCTTCAGCAGCATCAGAAAACATGAATAAGTTGTATATTGTTAGTCCAGCTAAAAGACATTTAAACAACTGAAGCATATTTTAATTTGGAACATATTGCAAATAAAGGATGGACATCAGGGATGTGGATTATGGTGCAGAAGTGATTTGAAAAGTGTCAATGGATGTTATGCTTTTTACACCATGGAGACTTGCTACTATTAGAGAACACTCAGTGACTGACATGTTCTTTTGGATGGAGGTGTCAATTTAATGTGCACTCTATGGGGCTGTTACTTTATAATGTTAGTACAGTACATTACTTCTTTTTCTATGTTAATGTATTCAACATGGCAGAAGGAATGAGGCTTCAAGCGTTATTACACTTTCACATGGTTTGGCCATTCTCTCCACATTGAGCTTGTCAAGGCTTGTTTAGCAGAGTCAATATATTTGGGTCACCCTGTGGATTCCCGACACTAGTATTTTAGTTACAGAGAAGCCAGGGAGGGCCCAGGTTTCCTTGAAAGCAATACAGTCTTTTGTGATTATTCAGTTATATTAATTATAAATTTACCTGAAGATGTAATTTTCTTTACATTTCAGACCATGTCAGTGCACTGGTTGGGCTCTATTTTATGTAATTTGATATTGTTAAGTGGGTTTATAGTTTACTGTTAAGCTTCAATTGTTGTATTTTGATTTCATAACATTAATTTTAAACGTGTTTACCAAAATCTCTGTGCACTATTTACATGACAAAGTGAAACATTCCGTCTGTAGATTTAGTTTTTAACCTTTATTTAATCAGGAAGTCCTTTGAGATTAAAATCTCTTTTTTGAGGGAAACCTGGCCAAGATGGAACACCATTACAAAATTAAAAAAATAAAAATAAAAATAAAAAATAGAACATGTCAAAAACAGATGAGACAACAGATACATAATCAAGTTGTAGATTTAAGTTCTCTCCTCATAATACAACAAAGGCTAATTGATATACACATGTGGCAAATTGTGTTTGTAGCAGAAACACTGCATTAATTCATTCACATGAGGTGTGCTACCAAGCAATCCTGTGTACAAAATATAGCTTTATTAAAACATAATTTCCCAGAAGTCATTCTGTCGTTCAAACGGCACTATCGCTGTCCATCACTTTCTGTTCTGTTAGTTTGTGGCATTAAACTAATGTTGATACATAAAGCTACTTCGTGGGCTGAGCGTGGATGAAGTGCTGTCTATAACGTCTGTATCTAGACACAATACCAGTAATCCCAGCAAATGTGTGTTACATGTGAAAGACAAGTCAGACACAATAGACTGTCTTCCCACATGCATTTACAAGGGCCTCTGTTTACATGAAGCAAATTACTCTATTATTAATATCAAGCATGGGGTACAGACAGAGAGGAAGCTAGTGCACACTTCACATCAAATACTTATTTAATAATTGTTAAATTAAATAGGCTTTAAAAATCTCAATATCTCACTCTGTACCTATGCGAAATTAACCTGTGTAAATTTGGTACCTGATCTCAGCTCATCTGTAATCACCTGGTGAAACAAGAGTGAATTGGCCAGAGCAAGTTCTGTATACTGCACATATGTGATATGTACTATAGATGTGCAACAATGTCACGTATGTACAACTATATGTAGTTGTGGCAGTCCTGTCCGATAAAGAACAACAGAAAAAGAAAGTCACATACAGTCACATAGAGTATCAGTAATATGTCCATTTCAGTACTGATCACAGAGAGCCTACCAAAAGCCAGACTGTAGTCTGCACACTGCAATCTGATGAGCCAGGGGTGCAAGATTTGCTCTACTGTATCCTGAGAAGTGTCTCACCTCTGGAGTTTGGAAGGTTGGAGGAGTCTTCATCCTCTGCTGTGCCATGAAGCGTATGAGGGAGTTTGTCTCTGGGGAGCCCCGGACACCAATGCTTGTTCTCCGCCCTGCTTTCATTTGTGCTAGACAAGACTTATCTAGAGAAAGAGGTAGAAGAAATACACTTCAACACTAGGTGGCATATACTGACATTGTGCATCAGTGGCACTGTAGTATGATTTAATATGCTCACATGTCTCCTTCTTGATTGTTTATATCCTAATATTGCAGATTATAACAAACCCTACAGTATATTTTGCATTTGTCATGGTCTCCACCAGAGGTGGCTTAACAAGTCTATCCATGGAAGGAACAACAGAGGTTTATAATCACATTAGAACCAGTCCTCTCACCTTTGCGGTTCGATAATGATGCTGCGGTAAAACTTTGGACAGAGATGCCAAACTGATGAGGTGTGAGCTCGGGAAAATTCAGGGGGGCTGTGGTGTGATTTAAAACAGGAGGGGAGCCCTCTTCTGAGGGGGACATTTTCTCCTTCTGATCTCCCTCGGTGCTAGCAGTGTTCATCTCCACAGTAGGCATCTACATAAACAATTTGAATACATCTTATAATTCAACAGTAGCTGAACCATAAGAACATGTAGACTGTCAACAGTAGTTACTTGGGGAAACGTAAGATGGATGACAGAGGGTTCGCCAGCCACCTGCATTTCGTTGATGTATTGTTCCACTCATGCTCATAGACCATGACAGCTAACAATAATATGAATTCAACATTTTGTATTAACAAAACTTCACGTCGCATCAACTTCACATTGCAAAAATGAATGTTATTATCGCAGACTAGCTCAGAAAAAATACAACTATCTTAACGCCAGTTATTGTTTTGTCAAATGGGACGTTAACAGTAGCGACAGTACTGTGACAGCAAGACAAACACTTACCTTGTAAATCTAAGGAAAATGATAAGGGTGTCTGCTGTTAAAATATATATAAAACCACATACAGAATATTGTCTCATCAAAAGGCCACCGAATACATGTTCCTATAAAATACAAAGGACAAAAAGGAGCAGGGAGCGATTCAAATCACGCTCCACGCCAGGAACAGCGGCTCTGCACGGATCCCTCCGCGAAAAGGTCAGCAGTACTTGTAAACAACACACACTTTTACAACTTCAAAAACACGCAGTGTATTGTGGATTCTTGTTTTCAAATGCCAAATATGAATAAAAACGACGTGTAACGTGTAACGTGAGAAACTATCTTTCGGAGGAACTAACTAACACATTTCTAGGCGCTTGAATGGGACCGGAACTCGTTTAATATGAATTGGCCAATAGAAATCCCAGAGAAGACTCCACGTGACCAGCGATGACATAACCGGTTCATATTAGTGACTTAGTTCTTCAGTTTCCGTTCAGTAAAGTGAACGGGTACTACTAATTTCTGTCAAATCCTGAGCCTGTGTAGCTGTCATGTGTAAAATGAGTGAAAGACCCTGACTCTGGGTCCAATGAAGGAATAACTTGAAGAACCAGACTCTGGGCCGTAGAGTCCAGTGGTGAACTACTAATTTTTGACCAATACTGATCCTGTGTAGGTGTCATGTGAGAAAAACAAAACTCTTACATTATTGTTTCGCAATTCACATGTGTGGCCAAATGAATGACTTACTCTCTGAGATGACTAGTTCATATCAAAAGAGTAGTTACGATACGTTGGACAGATAGATAGATAGATAGATAGATAGATAGATAGATAGATAGATAGATAGATAGATAGATAGATAGATAGATAGATAGATGCCAAAGTGAATGGAGTATGGCTTGATAGGCTATGTATAAAATAAACAAACAAAAAAGCCTCTTTGAACATCATTCAAATTTACAGGCCTGACTGATTTATTCATGCACACTGTCTTGACTGTCAGCAAAGAGGTAAATTAGTAGATTTATTTTGAAGGATGTTTTGACAGTACACACACTTCAGTTCCTCATTCATTTAAATTGACACAGACCAAACACTGATCCATAGCCCAGATGCATGTTAGGAAAAAGGAAGCATAATCAATCATTTTGATCTTTGGGGTAAAATTTAAAAAGGAGCTTATTTTCCCCCAGTGATCCAGCTGGACTGGAAATTGCTCTCTCGACTGTAGGACCCCATCTGCTTTTGGCTGTCTTGAAACCAAACAGCTGGAGTTTGACTGATGCTCAAAGTTAAAACTCTCCCAATCTGTCAGCCAGACAGGTAGCTATGAGCATATTCTTGTTGGACGTTATAGTATGACAGTGTACTCATTCCATTTTACACACAGAAAAGAGATGAGTTCTGGGCCACACCAGTAGGGATACATAGTACTTTGTGTCATTTCACTTGCCTCTCTTTTTGGTTTTTAATGGTCAACGTGTGGTAAATAAAGTAAATAAGCTTTTTATTTACTTGTTTATAAGCCGAACAACCATCAGCACAAACCCAAATGACTGGCACTTTAAGAAAAGCAATTGATAATGTATTTAACCATAAATGACCATATTTTCAGTATGCAGCATATTCTCTGTGACTGAAAATCAATAAGTCCAAACAGGTGGGTGAGCTGTGGTCTACTCTTGAAAAGCTCAGTAAACCCTACCCATACCCACTAGTCACAAACACAAACAGAGTTCCTCCTTTTGTGAGGCTCCAGAGTCTGTGGCGCAGCTGAGCACACTGAGATCAGATGCAACTGGGAGCCTCTTTCCATAGCTGGGACTTTGGACCACATGAAGCATGAGGATTCTTCCATTGAAAACAGGCAAAGCTGTGCAAGTTGATAGAAGCTTGACTAATGTTGTTGTTGGGCTGGATGTTTAGGCTGGATGGGGAAATGAAACAACTCCAGACTTTCACAGGTATAACTGGTATGCAGATGAGTTCTTGTCCACAATGAGATGTTTGCAATTTGAAAAGCTGGAGGTCTTATTTATACAAGTAGAATGACATACACAATGATACACTGAGTTTTTGAAACCAAAAGACTTCACCTAAACATTTGCTAATTTTCCTCTACTAAACTTTCCATTACTAAACTTTTGTCTTGTGAATTATGACATTTCTACACAGGCCTTTTCAACTTGTTTTTAAGGTGTCTATTTTTGATCATCCTTCAAGGCCCTCATTTTGTCATAGGGAATATATTTCAAATGATTCTACAGGACTGACTGACTAGCAGTGTCATCGTTTTAGGTGTAATAAGCTCAAGTACCCCTTTGTCGACACCACTTGTCTCGTTCCAAATGTGTTGGTTTGAACAGATTTAAAGTTTGATTTCATTTAGCAAAAACATCATGAAAGTGGATACTGTTACAGTATCATTTTCATATGAGACATGAGGATTGTGTTGAGTTGTTAATGTTGGTTGTTGATGATTTTTCCCCAGTAGATTTGGTCATGTTTGTATTGTACTACTACTACTACCACTCTGAATTGTACCACTGAGTGACAGAAGCTGTACGTTTCATTTACACTTTTAGTGATTTATTTCCGCTTCTCTGCTCGCTTGCTAAGTAGATTTTCTTGCACTGTCAATCTCAATACACTGTGATAATTGTTACAGACTAAGGTTGGTTGGAAATATGTCTTATGGAGTCAGCCTACTGTAGGTTGGTTATTATAACAATAAATAAAGGTCAGCCTCACACCAGTTTATAAGTTATAAGTTTATAACCCGGGAACAGCCGTGCTTGCAAGTATTTCTATCAATGTCGTTATCTCGAGATAACAATATAATCAACTTGTTATGAGAAAACTAAATGTAATTTCCTCTTATTAGCCTATAATAGTTATGTTTATCAGAGATCAGGGGTGCCTGTAGCAACTTTAACCTGAAAATGTCAGATCAAGGAGTACCCTGCCCATTATTGAACCTTGCATCAGACAGTACTTCAATCAAGGTCTAACAGGCAGAAATTGCATTGTGTCTTTCTGTTAGAGATAACATTCAGGTCAGTCCTTGTCATTTAAGGAGAAGACTACAAGATACATTTACCCATTATGACGAACGGAAACTTTGAACGAAGCATTGTTATCTCAAGATAAAATAATTAACTGGTGATTTCAAGATAACGACATTGAAAAATAATTGCAAGCATGGCTGTTCTCGACTTCTGGCCTGGAAGACCATGGAAGACAACTAAAATGGATGAATTCTTTCCTTGGTGAAGAAAAACACCTTCAAAACATCTAGCAAAGTCAAGAACACTCTCGAGGATGTAGGCGTATCATTATCAAAGGCTACATTCAAGAGACTTCATGGATGTAAATACAGAGGGTTTACCACAAGGTGCAAAACACTGGCAACAGAACAGAAAGGCCAGATTAGGCTTTGCCAGGAAAACCAAGATTAACTGGTACCAGAATGATGAGAAGAGAAGAGTATGGAGAAAGAAAGGAATGACTCATGATCCAAAGAAACAGAAAACAGTAAGTAGTACTTCCTAAGACTAGTAAACTTACATTTATGTGTACATAATTTATGGTATACCTCCTCTTTAACAAACAAACACACACATCGTGTATATCTCTATTTTTATTTGTGTATATATACACATATAAAAAATAAGGACATATGTACAATGATAATAAATATCAACATGTTTGTACAAGTGAAATAAGTTATTTAACATATTTTAAAAACATAAAAGATCAGTAACTGACAAGCAAAAATTGGGCGAAATAAAATACAATA
Source organism: Gadopsis marmoratus (assembly GCA_036023855.1). Lineage (NCBI taxonomy): Eukaryota > Metazoa > Chordata > Actinopteri > Centrarchiformes > Percichthyidae > Gadopsis > Gadopsis marmoratus. The sequence goes on along the minus strand of JAVQJF010096844.1, from coordinate 2,809 downwards.
ATAATTTGAGAAAATAGCAGAACATGAAACCTTATGTGAGAGAAAATAGTACGAGCAAACAAATGCATAAGAAACTAAAGAAATGCAGATAAAGTACATTACACATGCATTTTTATTTAAGCTTGAGACCTGTATTCCTTTATCTTTTTAGTTTTTCCAACATGTTGTATTCCTTTATCTTTTTAGTTTTTCCAACATGTTTTCTTAAATGAAAAGCGTAATTGTAAAAGCAAAATCTAAGACATAAATAACCAAGTACCAATGTAAAGAGCTAATATTTTTAGCTATCTGCTTCAGGGGATTTAATAATGTAAAGTGGACACATTCAATCACTGATCTGCTTAGAATCATCAGATACAGTACCTATTTGGTTTTCAGGGGCTGACAAATTAAATAATGGTTACAAAGTTTTGATACATTATTCAGCCTTTCATAAAGGGAGGGGATAGAAAATTTGATCCAGCAGATCACTAGTGACATACTTATAAACAGGGAGTCCATCAGGCTCAAGAGATTTTTGTATTTTGCTTGAGGGATAATTTAGCTTCAGGAAATATACGCAGAAAGGCTGCAGACATCAGCTCAGTGTAGCAAAGTGGACAGACTGCTGAGACCTAAATATTGATCTGCCATCAAATTAAATTAAATTAAGTATTTCAGCAAGAATAAAAGCAACTGCAGTCTACTTTGGCTTATCCAAAAGGTGAAGAGGCACAGAAAAATTAAACATGTTGAAACACAGCCATGAATTCCTGTACAACCCTTGAACAATAAAATCAGATGTATTTTTTCAAAGAGAGCATTATTGTTCCACAACATTAGTGTCTGTAAAAGTCCAAAAATGACCTATCAAAATGATCATATCAAAGATGTACAGTTCACTTTCAGAGAGGATCATGCAGCACTAGGATGGAGTGCTGATGGCTAGGGTACCTCTTCAACCTTGGGATCACTTTGATATTCTACATGCCTCTCAGCGCGCTGTACACAGTGGGGCAAAACAGGGTATTTTTGTTCTCCCCTTCCTTCTTGCTGTGTTCCTCTGGTCCCGACAGAGACATCCCAAAAACAAAAGCCACCCCTGATGGACAAAGCACAGAAAAAGTACAAAATAATGTAAAGTTAGTAACAGCAAACATGTGCAGTGCCCGCTGTGTTTCAAAGTTTCCTTGAAATTAGATCAGAAAGTAGGTTGTTTTTTTTATCATTGCATCACCATGGAAACATCATGTTGGGAACATTGGCCTGGTGCATTAGATCATTTAATCTGGTACTCCATGCTAACACTTCATTATAAACGTCTGTATCATTGTAGGACATTAGAAAATAACATAAATAATATGTAAGGATACATGAGAATTTGCAGCAGCTGTAAAATTAATATGTAGTTATGTCAATCAGTTATGAGTATGAGATTGGTATGAAATGGTCCCGTATACTGTCTGAATCTTCCAATAGAACATTGTGATTAATCAGACATTCTTCCTCGTGTCAACTTATGTTGATACTTGTCAGATTGAAATGTTTTCTCTTTTAATAAAATGTTGTAGTCGCAGCCCTCAGGCACTGTGGGTCCTTTTCTTATGTTTCTCCATAAAAGTAGCTTTTCTGATGCACTTCTCCCTCAGGACTTTAATACAAGGACCGCTTTTGATGAGAAGAAGACTGATCAAATGGTGCAGAACATACTGTTTGATGTAAGTGAGTCTACAGTCATGCTAGTGGCTCTGTGAGGCTGTACTTAAGCACAGCAGTGCTTTGAGCTAACGTTGGCATTAGCACACTACTTTAAGTTTAATAAATACATTCTGATTTGAAATAGCTCAAAAAGTAAACCAGGCTACATTAGCTATATTGAGTTCACAGTATCATTTCATTAGCCTATAGGCAATATACTGTAATAATACCACTTTATCAGTCTTCGAACTGTGGACAATGCTAGTCTCTGCAAGTGGCTCAAGTTGTGTTACCTTGAGGCAACAGAAACAGTGATCAGCCAATGATATCTGTATTGTCTCATCATTTAAATGAAATTTTGGGATATGCACTTATTCACTGAGAGTTAGATGAGAAGATTGATATCACTCACAATGCCTGTCCACTAAATCTGGAACCAGGACATGGTTAGATTAGCTTCTCATAACATAAGAGTGACATCAGGGGAAACAACTAGTCTGGCTCTGTCCAGTTATTCAATTTTCAATTCAATTTTATTTATATAGCGCTATATCATAACACAGTTATCTCAAAGCACTATCAGTTATAAAAAACAACTTGCACCTCTAAAGCTCAGTAATTACACTTTGATAAATCTGTTGGAAAAACCTTAGTGTAAAACGACAAATTGCAGTTTGACGTGGGTTTTATGTGCCAGACAACTCCTTGGCCGGGAATAGTGAGTGACTTTGCGGGCTTCACAACTTTATTCACTTCTTATGCTTTTTTTAGGCTTTGGAGAAAGCCAAGCTTTCTGTTTTCCCCATGCTTTCAGAGTTTATGCTAGTTTAGCTAACTGCATGGCTGTAGCTTCAAATTTAACACACAAACAAGAAAGTGGTATCGACCATAAGCAAATAAGCATATTTCCAAAATATTTAATTATTCATGTAAGTGGAGGTCAGCATGGCAACTGTGTCCCCATCGGTGTATGAATGTGGTGTGAATGTGCCCCTAAATGTCTGTTTGTCTGCCCTGCGATTGACTGGCGACCAGTCCAGGGTGTTTCCCTGCCTCTCGCCCAATGTTAGCTGGGATTGGCTCCAGCCCCCCGCCTGCGACCCTTCGGGATAAGCAGTATGGATAATGAATG